>JAJPUD010015639.1:16093-36702 GCA_023553655.1 Myrmecobius fasciatus | reverse complement strand
GAAAGATGCTGATCTCCTGCTTCCAGACCAATGCTCTTTCCTTCTCACCTCCACTCCTTTTCCACATACTTCTATACAGAAGTCACCCTACTTTTGATACATATATTGTGCTGTCTTGAAGTGGTGAGTATTGGAGAAACTTGGTCATTTCCTGTTTAATCTTAATGAGAGAATGAGTGTGAGCCCCCCTAAGTCATTTCATCCAGAGACAAGAGACTATTTGGGGAGCCTCTAAAAGAAAGTTGGTATTGAAAGTTATGCTGACTCAGTACTGAGATGGCACATTTCTTGTGGAATTAGATCAAGGAAACATGACTGGTGCACTGACTTGCTGAAATTAGTGATGATCTGCCCAATGATCTTGGAGATCACTCTCCATTTATCCTGCATATATCTCGTATGTATATAGCTGTTTAGATGCTGTCTCCCTCATTAAAATGGAAGCTCATTGTAGACAGGGACCTTGGTTTTCTTTTTTTCCCATTCTTTGCATCCCCAGCCTGGTATGTGATAATCTTGATGCTAGAAGAGCTGGTGTGGTACTGTTTGCTTTGAAATCCCTGCCATGGGGAGGCTGAAGTTGGAGGAGCATGAGCTCTGGAATTCTAAGCCAAAGTAGGACTGGTCAGATTTGGGTGACCATATTAAGAGCATTATAGTCTTAATTCTGCCAATTTAAGTTGTGTAATTTTCAATGGTGTGGTGGTTTTGGAGGAAGAAGACAGGTTTGAATCTTGCTGTTTTCACATAATGTTTATATGAGCTTGGGCAAAATCTTTAATCACTCTGAACCTTAATTTTCTCATGTGTAAAATTTGGACTAGATTATTTCTAATATCTCTGCGAGCTCTCAATTTTAGGATTTTATGAATCCTTTCAATCTATCACTAATTTATAAAGTATCTATTGTGTGTTAAGCAATGGACTAAAGTGATAGGGATACAAAGATAACAGTTTTTCCTGAGCTCATGTCCCTTGGATGGACCTGGAGCTGCTCTATCTTATTTATGTGTCTAATTTGTCCCCTCATGCATTATTTGTTACTACTCTAATCTCATCTCTCTAATGTCAGGGGATGGGAGGGGAAAAATGACATTCTCCCAGGGCTTGCTCATTCTTCCCTCCTCAATTGCCCTACTGTTAAAGCTGTTAGGGTAAGACTTCCTCAAGATTTTGGATCTTGAATCTCAAAGTAGTTACTGGAATACTTTTACTGGAATCTGATTTTATATACCAAGGTCTGGGGTATGTCTGCTTTCACTGAATCCCAACATGTTTCCTATGTAGCATCATCTCATTTCATCCAATGGCTTGAAGCACTTTATCCCTTCCAAATTAATGGAGGAATTCTTTTACACCTTATTTATACCTTTGATTAATCAACTGAGGCATATAGGAATTGTTCAACCTTTTTTACCCCTTGGATGGATTCTATAATTCACTCATAGAACTGTTTTTTTTCCACAAAGGTATCAGAGCTATCTATCACAGTTAGGGAATTAATTGGGGTTGGCATAAGTCCAGAGAACTGAATGATGTTCTCCACTGCCTGACAAAGGTGATGAATTCAACTTGTGGAATGAATGAGACCCACATTGTTGGACGTGGATGATGGGGAACCTTTGTTTTATTTGGCTACTGTATATTTGATACAAAGATTTGCTTTTCTTTTAAATTGGGGGGGGGAGAATATATGGGAGGAGAATAAAAATAAATGATTGATAATTGAAAAATAGAATACAATAAAAAACCACGTGAATTGGGTTTGGTGTATAGAACACATCTCTCTTACAGTGCTTTACAACTTTTAAAGAATCTTTATGTTGTCCCTTTTATCCTTTCTACAACACTATGGACCAGGGAGGGCAAATAATAATATCATCCATTTTTTAAATGATTTAAATGATTTTTAAATCATACATTTATAGATAAGGAAGTTAGAAGTTTAGAGAAGTTAAGTGACTTGCCTATAGCTACACAGCTACAAAGTGGGAGAGCCCGAGGAGTTATGATTATTCAATGTTTTTTCCACTATTGAGTTTCGTGATCCATACTTTGAAATGAAGGAACTCTTTTAGGAAATGCAAGGAAGTCGTGGACTTGGGTGGAGAGCTCTGTCAACCTTGGATGGTGCATCACATTTTACCTCAGTACTTATCCTTTTCTTGCCATTGGTATTGTTCTGCACATTTCAGTCTCTGTAGCAAAAGGATGCAAGTAAGCTTTTGATTTTTCTTTTTTTTTTTCTGAATCTGAACCATACCTTTAGTTTGATAATTTATCAATCAGATAATTTAGCAGTTCAATAACAGAAAGACTATTAGATGTGAAATGAGGAAACATGGGCTCAAACCTGGTCTTAGATATTTACTAGTTGTGTGACTCAGGCAAGTCATTTACTCTTTGTCCACCTCAGTTTCCTCATCTGTAAAATGGGGAAAGCAATATATACTTCCCTTGAGAATATGAGGATCATATGAGATAATTTGTGTAATAAACTTTGCAAAACTTAAATTGCTTTATGTTAGCTATTAAAATTTCCCATTATTACTATATTACAACATATACTATTATTAGTATGCTATGTTCATTATGCTATCATATATTCATCATTATAGATAATATACAATATTATTTCAATATATTATATACTATATTATGTTCTATGTATAATATATAAATTTTAGTATATTATAGTATTAAAGAATTTGTATTATACTGTGATCTTGGGGAAATTATTTTACCAAAAAAAAGTTTGTTTTGTTTATCTGTAAAATTGGGATAAAACCACACTACTTACTTCAGAGTATTATGAAGAAATTGCATCATTAACCTTAAAGTATCATATAAATCTGAATTGTTCTCTTATTCAGGGATGCCATTTGTAAAGTTGTTCTGACCAATGTCATCTAATGGCATAAAAACATTTTTATACTCCTCTCTCTACTTTCCTGTCCCATAACCCTTTAGGATCGGAAGAGAGATTCATTGATTTAGGAAATTCTTGGTGTGGAAATTCCCTCTACCATCTAGATCAGAGGAGAACTGCTGGGGGCACTGAAAGGTTAGCTCCTAGCCCCTGGCTGCATAGTTAGAGCATATCTGAGTAGGGATTATTGATCTGTTGTAACTAAACTTCATTGTAACATAAGAGAATCCTGCCATAAAGTTATTGTATTTATAGCATTGGATCTGACTGGCTTAGATGAATCTTTGTCTAAAGTTGATACCTATAATGATGTTTGATGAGATATGCCTAAACTGTTTTGCATTATTTTTTGATTGTTTTATGGTTTTTAGGCTTATATTTCTTAGAATGGTAGAATTTAGAACTGAAATGGATTTTATAGATTATCTAATCCCATCTCTTCATCTTGCAGCTGTAAGACCCTGAGCAAATCACTTAACCAATTTGTCTCTGTTTTATCTTTAAAATGAGAAGGAGAAGGAAATGGCAAACCACTCTAGGATCTCTGCCAAGAAAACCCGGAATGGGGTATTGAAAAGTCATACACAACTGAAATGACTGAACAACAACAACAAAATCAACCATAGGCAAGTTATTCAATCTCTCAATTACCTAATCTATAAAATGGGGATAATCTTAATACTTATTTTTTTTTTTGCTTTTTGCTGAGGCAATTGGGGTTAAGTGACTTGCCCAGAGTCACACAGCTAGGGAATGTTAAGTGTCTGAGACCAGATTTGAACTCAGGTCTTCCTGACTTCAGGGCTGGTGCTCTAACCACTGCGCCACCTAGCTGCCCCTTAATACTTATTTAATAGAGCTGTTGTGAAGATTAAACAAGATAATCTATATAAATCACTTTGGGTCCTCTCCAGGTGAGGTTTACAGAGAGGTAAGGGGACCTATGTAATGGCACACGGCTAGGAAGCATTAGAATCTGGATTTGAACTCCGGTCACTGGACTCCTTGACTCCAAATACATTGCTCTCCTTTCTACTTTACATTATTCACTTCTTTAGAAAGGAGGTAAGTTCCTCCAAGGATGGAAATGTCATGGATATTATCTATTTCCACCCCATGACTTAGCACATTGTTGGGCATACCATAGGAATTTAATAAATGTACATTTAGAGGATTGAAGAATTTCAAGAGATTCTCTCATTTTCTTATCTGTTTGGATAATTACAGGATCATTGATTGACAAAGCACATGCTGTTAAAAGACAGGTAAAAAACCTGGAAAAGGATTAACTTGGATCATAAAAATATTGACTCTGCAGCTGCTACTTAGCTAATGCTTGTAGATTTCCATATTAGTAAGAGCCACTCTGGCTTTTGCCTTGGTGAGAAGTGATGTGGAGACATTGTTGGTATGTTCTAATGGCATTTATAATAGAGGGAAATTTAATTTTTATCTTTGACTAGAGGGTCTACCTTTTTTTGGTCTTTGCTCTTGGCCAAAGTATACCAGTGTTTCCCTTATTGTTGTTATTTAGTCAATAATAATTCACAAAGCACTTTAAGATTTACAAAGTGCTTTAAATAGATTATCTTGTTTAATCACCACAAAAATCCAGTGAAGTACTATAAATATGATCATTCCTGTTTTAGGTAACTGAGAGGCTAAATAAATTGCCTATGGTTGATATTTTTGTTGTAGTTTTTCTGCCAATTCAGTCACACTGATCTCTTTGTGACCCCATTTGGGTTTTTTCTTTTGGAAAAGATACTGGAGTGGTTTGCCATTTCCTTCTTCAGCTCATTTTACAGATGAGGAAACGGTAAAGGTAAGGTAAAGTGACTTGCCCAGGGTCATATAACTAGTAAAGGTTTGAGGCAGGATTTGAAGTTAGATCTTCCTTATTCTAGTTGCTGGTGCTCTATCCGATGAGTCATCTCAAGACCAGGTCTGTTTTTAGCTCCAGTGCTAGATTTAGTTTGGTAGGATATTAAAATTTGCCATCCCTATACAATAATGGAAAGGGTCTTGGGTTTGGAGGACAGAGACTCAGATTCTAGATGTCCTTAAGACCACATTGTATGGTTGAATGGTAAAAGAACCTTGGTCTGGGTTTTCCCTTTGTTATTCTATATGATCTTGGCCAGATCATTTAATCTCTCTATACTTTATCATGCTCATGTATAAAATAAAGGTATCACAGGTATCAAATTCCTCCCTGGCATGTAGTATGCCTCAAAACTCCCAAGGGCAGGGAAGAAGCAGACTAAAAGATAATTGGAAAGTGTTTAACAAAATAAATAAAAATATAATACAACAGAGATAATTTTAATTTTATATTAGTGGTATCCTAAGTCAATATGTAGCTGTAGGAATTCATTTCTGTTTGAATTTGGCTTAGATGAGGAAACAGGCACAAAGGTGTCAGAGACAGAATTTAAACTCAAATCCTCTGACTCCAAATCTAGGAGTGTCCCTCTTCTAACTACTCTTCTACTTTGAAGACAGGTGATGTTGATTGGTTGGTTTTCCTCCTCTGTGTATCTACACATGAAAACAGAGGTGGAAAATTAAAATTATTTTCCAGATCAATCAGTCTAAAAACCCACTTTCTTCACAATAATCTGCATATTTCAGGCAAAGAAGTTTTGGACCTAATTTACCCAGATACTTAATTGCCTCATCCCCTCTCCCCCTTTATGTTTACAGATCCAGGCAAATTGCTTAAAGATATTTTGTTGGGAAATATTTTTCTTTCCTAGAGAGCAGCAAAGTCTCAGATCATTGCTTTATTTATTTATTTGTGAGCCTCTATACTTCTTTTTATTGCATAAGGTGTATCATTGAGCTTAAAAAGGACCCCCCCCCAAGCTATTTATCTTAGAGGATTTACATACCCAGTGAACAACAGTGCAGTCAATTCTTAACTAGTTTTTTAATTCCCTACTTTCGATTTGAGATGAATCAAATTACATTTTCATGTTAGTAAAAAAAAGCAATAAATGGAAAGAATCCAGCCCAGTAAAGGCAGGATTTCAGGAAGTTCTGCGTGGATCATGGCTGCAGAGTTTTGCTTGAGTATTTGAGATCAATTCATTTGTTTCAGCTGTCGACAAAAGTCAATCTCAGCACAACCAGTCAGAAGCCCTGAATTGATTGCTTTTTATTTCCTGGTGTTTTTCATCATAAAACATCACATTTCATGCCTCTTTCCTTCCCACTGACGCCAAGAATTTGGAGGAACAATTAGCAAATTTCATGAAATAGGTTGCTGTTTATACTTCTATGGTCAAGGAAAAACATATATATTAAAACCATCTGTTTGTGGATCTCAGGGATGGCGACGGAACCTGATGATGAAATTTAGAAGCTTGCCTTCAAACAGGTAAAGTAAGGTACTATTAATATCTACTTTACATATATGTATAAGTTATAAGTATAAGAAGGTGTTAAGTATATAAGAAACGTTAAATTAGGATCATCCACTTTAAGCTCAAAGAGACTGCTAGAGATTTAGAACAATCCTTTCCTTGTACAAATGAAGGAGTGACTTGTCCAGAATCACACAGATATGAAATAGTAGAGTTAGAAAGCAATCCTGGTTCTTTGTACCCCAAATCCTTTTGACCCTTACATTCTTTTCACACTTCTATGCTATTTATTGAAAGTTTCCAGGAATTGGAGATGTCTAGAACTTTAGTTTTCTTCTTCCTATGAAGAGTTCCTTTAATTTAATTTCAAAGACATTCTGCCTTCATTGAAGTTGTGAGAGTCCAAGAATAAATGATAATGCATGTAAATGATAATGCATTTCAAGTTCCACACTACTCCATTGTAGCCTAGCATGAACTGGTCATGTCACAGTGGATACTCAAGTTCAAATGATAGCCAGGTGTGTGCTGGAACCTGCTTGACTTGGTGTGAGAGATAATTGTTAAATTTTTATCATAAGGAGTTTGAGCAAAGAAATGAACAAAAGCTACACATTGATGTTTGGTTAAATATCTATATTTAGCAAAGTGATGTAGAAAATAATAAAGCAAATTAAACAAAAATTATGATCCCAGTTAAACATTTACCACCACACCAAATGGAGAATCTGTAATCAAAGATAATGGTCTTAAGCTAAGAAATGATTATTCCGCACTACCAAAGTACAAGTAGGATCCATATTCATGAATATGGATAATTATTCTTTCCAATTGTAGGTATTAATTTTTGTTCATAGATGTCCATTATGTTGCATTGTTAAATTGGCTGTTCTAGTCCAAGCCTTTGAATGAATCTTAGTCTTTACTAGTTAGACAATAATAGCTTGCTTCAGTAATTAAGAGATAGGAAGAAATTATCCTAAAACTAAGAAATTTCTCATTAATAATGAGATAACTCACAACTCTAAAGTGCTTTAATGGCAAAAGCTATTTCCTCCCAATGAGGAGGTAGGTAAGTCACTTAACCTCCATTTTTTCTTTTCCAAAATGACATGCAAGGTTATTTACAGTTTTAGATCTGATCTTGTTTTTACAAATGAGGAAACTGAGCCTCACAAAGGTTAAATTACTTATCCAGGGTTATACAGTGGGGGGAGTAAGGACTTGAATCCCATTCTCTTCATGCCTAGTCCAGTGTACTTCCTATTCAGAAAAACATACCTCGGAGGAACTATGTGGAAGAGTTGGTAGAGAAGGGGAAAACAACATAAATCAAACTTCCCTGAAGAACTGGCAGTTCACTGCTTCCTGTATCTGGATGACCATAAAATACACTAAATAAATAGACCGAAATGAGTCATCGATTATTGAAATCTACAGGGCTTTGGCAGGCTGAGGACTATTAACTCTTAACTTACTTGAAAAGAAATATTAATTCTTCCCTGGGTTAGACATTCGGCTGACTTTAAGGCATCTTCAATCTTGAAAAGGTAAAAACCTGTTCAGGTAGAAGCCTGAACCATCAGGTTGCTTCTAAAGTATATTCTGTTACAGCAGTACAATTGTTTTTTATGATTGTATCCGTCATGCTGTCAAAAAAGAAATCTTATCTTCACTCATTACTAAATATACAAAGGGCTGGGATTTCCACTTGGCAAATGTTCCTGTTTACCTGAAGGCTTGATCTCCCTGCCATCTAATAAAGTTCATTTACAGCTATATGCAGGGACAGACCAAACTTTCTAATCCTCAGACTTAGTGATTCCTATGTTGAGTTTTGTGTGAAGCTGGCCAAGCTGTCTGTCTATGGAGCAGGAGAAATAGCTTAGAGATGAAGAACTCTGATGATAGATATAATCAGGAAGTCTTAAGAGGATATTTTCCTCTTGTGGAGTTAGCCATCTTCTCTCCTTCCTTTCTCTAGCTTCCTTGTCTTTAAAACCTCAATCTCAATCTTTCTCTCTCCTTCCTTCTCCCCTCCCCATCACCCTTTTCTTTTTTCCTTTCTTCCTTCCTCTTTCATCTTTCTTTCCTCCCCACTTTTCCCTGTTTCTTCTGTTTCTTCTTCCTTTCTTCCCCCTTCTTTCTCCTTTCTCCTTCATCTCTTTCCTTCCCATTTCTCCTTCTTTACTTTGGGCCTTTTCCTCTCCCTCCCTTCCTTTCTTCCTCCCTTCTCTGCTTTCTCAAGGGGCTGAAATACTAGCTGTGTTGTGTGACTTTGGGCAGGTCACTTTACTTCCCAGTGTTCTAGGAAACTCTCTAAATTTGTAGATTGAAGAAAGGAGTGACCTGCGTTGGTAGAGGGGACTTTTTACACTCTAATGAAGACACAGGTATAGATTCTCCATCCCTTTCCTTATTTTGCATCTATATGCACTTCCCACAAATACAGAAGGGGAGGTTCCATTTTCAGCAAACTTGACACATTAAAAATATAGAATTACAAATTATACAATAGGGGTGACTACCTGTTTTTAAAAAGGATTATCTAGTTCATAATTTGCTATATTCTTTTAAAAATGAGCTGTTAAGATATGTTTTGATATAATACATCATTTTATTTGCATCTTTGAAAGAACTCGTCTATAGCATCTTTCAGGAGTTACCTGTGCAGCAAAATATATTCAATTCTAAGAATTGACAACTTCAGAGAGTGGCAGATAAAATCCTATTGTGCTTTCTGATGAAATTTTGAGCAAAGATTTAGTGTGGCTCTATCGTAATGAGTGTGGTCTTTGAATCAATCTTCCAGAAGTTATGTATCCAAAGGATTGTTTTTCCCTTCCACATAAGCTTCTTGGGAAGTTCTAAACTTATAACAATGATGTTCATCGCACACAACACTGTCATAGCTTCTTTTTTTTTTGAAAATTTCCCCGGAACCACACAAGAAAAATCCATTTCATGGGAGACACTTTATATTTGTTCAAAATCTATTTTTAAAAAGTGTATCACCCAGTGTGATCATCTCCTTTATTCACTAGATTTGGCTCTTAACTATTTACTGCTACCAAAAAAAATTCTGTCTCCAAAAAATGAGTTTTTTCCTCATTACTGAGGATATATTAAAAGTCTCTAAAGGTAATTAATTCAATAAGAGAAATAGTGGATTTCTTGGATAAACAGTGTCAGGTAGCATCATTGGAATACACAATCAATTTCCTACAATGATTATTTTGAAGAGTGACACTCATTCTGTTCCTTTGCTGAGCTTGTGTCTGTCCTCCATGGCCAGAATATATTCTCTTCTTACCTGTGCTTTAAACCTGGCCCTTTCCATTTACTTCAAAGCTTAGCTGAATTACCACTTTCTACATTTTTCTGACCTCCCCCATTTCTATTTTCTTCCCTCTCTCGAAGTTACTTTCCATTTATTTTTGGATATACTTCAATTGTTGTTGTTATTTGTCCTCTGGTCTCGAAGATGATTATGATATCAGGGAGGTGATACCATGACATGTAAGTGAATTGGATTTAAATTAGGGAGGGTGGGCTGTGCAAGGTTGCCAACTTCATTTTCTCCTCTGGAACTAGCTGGGCCCAGTGGCCCTATGAACATGTTGAACCCTAGTACAGTGAAAGCTTTCCGGGGCAGCTCAGTGGCCAAGTGGATAGAGCACCAACCCTGGAGTTGAGAAAACTTGAGTTCAAATTTAGCTTCAGACACTGTATGACCCTGGGCAAGTCATTCAACCCTAATTGCTTCCAAAAAAAAGAAAAGAAAAAAGAAAAATAATGGAAGCTCTCTGAGATCATGGGCTGTTTCATTTCTGTCTATCCCTAGCAATTCTCACAGTGCCTGGTGCACAGTAAGCATGCAACACATGCATACTGGTGGATTGATTCAGAGTATATATTTTTGTATATTAAAACAATGAAATCTCACTATAGTATAAATACCTTATATGGATGATGTAAGTCGGTTGGTGGATTGTTTTTTGTCCTCAAAGAGTCCCAAATGACATCACTATGTTGGAGTCAAAGTACAGTGTTTCCAACCATGACTGATCAAACTAATGTGAGTTTGAAATTTGGGCACAAATAATCTATGTGAACCTTTGGGGTGGATTTTCTCAATTTGTGCATCTCCAAGTTTCTTTTGAGCTACTAGAACACAGGACCTTCTCTGCTGAGGGCACATTATGCTGGGCAGTCCTCCCAAATACCATAGTCAATTCCAAAGTTCTTGAGAGACATTGAGAGTGTCCTTGCATCCCTTTTTCTGATCACCATGTGAGTGCTTACCATGTGTTAGTTCTCCATAAAATGGTCTTTTAGGAAAATGCACATGTGACATCCAAACAACATGGCCAGCCCAACAGAGTTGCACTCTCTGCAGTAGAGTTTGAATGGTTGGGTTGCATGTGATTCCACCTTTAAAGTAGGCTCCATTTCAGTGTGAATGAGCAGTTATCTCTCCCAATCTGTCATTTATTTTCACCCTTTTCTGGTACCTCTACCATGCTAATCAGAGAACAAAACAAGAGTGCCTTGCTTTGCTTCTGGGAGGTCAGGGAGAGATTAGCAAGTATCTGTCCCATCTCCAAGGTCAGCTGCATATCTGGACTAAATGCACCCTTCATTTCTTATAATTCTTACCATCTCTGTGTTGGTAGGAAACTGTGTACAGAACTCACTTGCTGTCAAATGACTCATTCTCCCTGTCCTGGTTTATAATAACAATAAAACTCCTCTCTCTGACCTTGACCCAAATTTATATGAATGGTAGCTGTGATCCTTCTGCTTCGAGAGAATGTTGTGGCTAATATCTATCACCTGGACAATGTTCATTATATACCAGCAGACTGGAAGATTATACCTGTTGGACATTTTATTCTCAACATAATGGATTGTTAATTAAAAAAAATTTCCACAAAATTTCTTCAGCATTTATTAGTATAGCAAAAATTATGTCTATTAGGACCCCAAAAGTGATCTTTACATGCATTTATTCTTTTGATTCTAGAGTCAGTTATTGCTTTCCTTGATGCCTCTTTGATGTTCAAAGAACTCCCAGTGATAAACAAATTATTAGATGAAAAATGTCAAAATGGCAGTATCATTTACTTTGTTGATGATAGGTGGGGCTATGACAGGTACATCCCATAATTTTTCATTCATTTCACTTGTGTGATTTCCTTTAGCTGTATTCAGCTGCATAGAAGTAGGGGTAGAAGAAGTAGAGGGTGGGAATAATACCAATTTGGAGTTAAGCAAATTATGAGCACTATCAATAGATCCAGATCTATGAGAATAGAGGGCAGAAGACAGTATAAAATTGAACTTCTGAACTCTTATGTTAAGATTGACTAGGGAAGAAAGAGAGATTGGTGAGGGGTGGGGGCGGAGAGTGGCCTGGGAGATAATGGGAGGGATAGAGATTGGAAGTCTACAAGGAACAATAATAGATTTAGGAATAGGGATAGGGTGAGATAATAGTAGACTATGGTCTAAGATTTTTTTTTTTTTAGCATATTTGATCATTGAAGTGGAATGCTTGCAGGTGATAACAACATTAAGAGTATGGCTAGCTGAAGTGGAATTGATAAATAGGTCATAAGAATTGAGGAAACTGAGGAATTGGGAGGTGATTGGAAATGCAGAAGTTCCTTGGTTTAAGGGCAGGAGTTGGGCTACAGAAAACTTAAGGAGCACAATCTAAGTGCACACTGCTTGTTCATTAAACATTTGTTGAATTGAACTATTCAGTGATAGGACTAGGTCTAGAATTTCTTCCTCCTGGCCCCCATTCCAAGTGTTTTTCTCGCTGTACTGCCATTTAAAATATGCTTTTAGACATATTATTTCATTTGGTCCTGGTTTTTTGAGAGAGGGTAGAGATTACTTCCATTTTTTTTTTTTTTAACAAATGAAGAGTAGGGAGATTTGCGGCACTTATCCAAAATATGTAATAAGAGAGTGGTATTATTGGGGCTTTCATTTGAGGTATTTAGAGTATACAGAATTTTATTAAGGAATTCACAAGCTCAAGGCAATCCTAATGAATAGTGTGAAGAAGTTAATATGATATGACTTGAGTTACTGGAACTTGTGATTTCACTACTCTCAAGAACCCCCAGATAAGAAAATACCCTTTGCAACTTTTAGTCTTAGAGTTGCATAGAAATCACTGTGAAATAAAGAGATTTGCTCTGTCATTTCACCAACTCTTTGTCATGGTAGGACTTGAACAGAGAATTTCCTGGTTCTTAGGTTAGCTCTTGCTAGACTACACCATGTTGTAGTCTACCTTGTATGTGGTAAGAATTTAATAAATGTTGTAATGATATAGTGCTTACTATGTACTAGGCATTTTACAAATATCTCATTTGATTATCATAAACAATCCTGGGAGCACTAAGGAGTTTCCTCATACAATAATAGACCTAGGGGCTATTATCATCTTATTTTACAGATGAGGCAAACAGATTGACTTGATCAGGGTCACATAGCCAGTAAATGTCTGTGGTTGGATTTGAACTCAGGTTTTCATAATGGCAAATTTGGCACTCCATCTATTTTACCACCTACTTGCTGGATGAATAAACTGATGAAAGCTCTCTCCAGTGGTATATCATGAATCTGCATTATTCTCTTAGGGTGGAAGAAACATATGATCTCTGAAGAACAAATTGACGGTGATTAGATTATCCAGACAATGTGTCATGCTGGAAAAAGCATTGTATTTAGAGTCAGACGTGACCTATTTCAAAATCTTTTGTTCATCTCTAACTTGTGATATGACAAAGAAATCCCTCCCACCCTTTCTGTACATGTCCTGTACATGTCTAATTGTTTTCATGGTATCTTTTCCACTAGACCATAAGATCCTTGAGGGGAGACATTTTTTGTCTTTCTTTGTAGCTCCAGGACTTAGCACAGTGTCTGGCATATAGTTATCATTTAATAAATGCTTGCTGACTTGAATCAACAAATTATTTACCTTCAATGAGATTTAGTTTCCTCCTTTGTAAAAATAGGAATAATAATACATCTTTTGTTCAATCATTTTCAACTCTTTGTGACCCCATTTGAGGCTTTCTTGGCAAAGATACTCGTAGTATTTGTCACACAGAGGTTGTGATGATCTAGTAAACCTTAAAACACCAGATAAATGTCAGCTATTATTGTTTGATTCAAACCATTAGCAGACACCGTCCCCTCAAAGAAAGAGGGGCCTCAGAGCAAATGGGACCCAGAATTAGTGAGTTTTGATTGGGGGAAGATAAGAGAGAAGTCTGACCCAGACTCTGGCCTTGAGAGGCCCCAGAGAGCCAAGGGAAACAGGAGGCCACTGGATTGAGTGGGATACTTCAAAAAGAGAAAGAGAGGCTACAAAAGACATCTCCCTCCTTTACTCTTTTGCTGATAGCTAGCTCAACCTGTGACCGTGGCAGTGATTAGTCTAGAGACTGCCCTAGCACTTTACCTTAGCTTCTAATATTTCACCTCCACTCCCTTCCTTCCCATCCCTGGAATGTCTAAGATCAAGGTATTTAAAGCTAGAGGGGAATTTTCAAGTCAACTAGTCTAGCCCTCTTATTTTACTGAGAAGTAAACTGAGGCTCAGAGAGGTGAAATACCTTGCTTAAAGTCACAAAGATAGCAATTGGCAAAGTTGGGATTTGAACTCAGCCCTCTAAATTCAGACTTTTAGAATAGAAAGAGACTTTAGAGATCAGCCTCTGCTCAGTGCATTAATACATTCTATGACATCCCCAAGTGGTTATCCAGCCTCTCCTTAAACACTCCTGCAGCACAGAAGTTACTTCCTAATTTAGTCCTCGACTTAGTTCTTGAGAGTATTTTTAAACTCGGAAGACTCTGAGGAAATTCTTGCTATCACTCACTAGCTCATTAGTTTTATTGAAGGTTTTATTATATATTTTTTACACCACACTTACTTTCCAATACTGTTCTTCCTTCCAACTTTCCTTATAACAAAGAAAACCAGTTAAACCCAACTGTGACTAGTAGTGCTGATGGCACATCCCATCCCGTAGCCATAGCACCCCAACTCTCTACCTGAAATTCTCAAGGGCTGTATATTTTTTAGGCCTTTGACCCTAGCATTAGCCCATTGCCATAGAGCCACTCACTAAGCCCCACCTTAACCATGTCGGAGAGGTCCCTTGAGTGCATCGGGGCCAATTGACTTCCTAGAAGTGCTTACATATCCTGAGTCATTCATTGCAGGCCCATGCCCAATGTCAATAATGGCTTCTATGGCATGTCACCAGTCACCTTCTCTGACCCCACATTCCTTTCACTCACCTTCTGCTTTTGATCTCTGAACCACCTCTCTATCCCAAATGGGGTTCGCCCACAGGGAAACTCGCAGCCCATCTCGGCAGAGGTGGGTAACTCTTTTGTGTGGGGTGGTATGCAAGATATTTCGGACCAGTCACTGTAACTCTTGCCAACAGCTTCCTCTTTGCTACTTCCTTCAAAAACACTCTGTTGGGCTTTGGCATGGTTTCCCTGAAACACATGCTGGCTATTAATGATTAACCAGTAGAGTTTCTAGGTGTTCCCTCTATGTAGGTTTCTAAGTCCTTGATTCATTCCCTTCCCCATTCTCAAAGTGGAGCTGGAATAGCTTAACTTCCTGAAAGTAATCTCAGACTACACTGGAGCTTTGCTGTAACATGCTCAGAGATAGTATACCATTCCTCTATGTCAGATCTACCCAAAGAAAATTTAGTTCTGCAAGTGGCTAAATTCCTGGCAGGTGGGTGCCTTCGTGTGGCTCCCCAAAGAGAATTATAGAGAGACACAACTCAAGCTGTTTGCCACTAATGTGTCTTTTTAATGGTCTATGTAAATGGACACGAATATCATTTTCTTTATATAATCAGCTGGGCGGTGAAATAGACAGAGAACTGGACTTAGGATCAGGAAGACCTGCAGTCAAAGTCTATTTCAGACTTTGTACTAGCTGTGTGATCCTCAGCATATAAATGTTCTTTGCCCCAGTGTTCTCATCTGTAAAATGGGAATAATAATAATAATAACAATAATAATAGCCTTTAATTCCCAGAATTGTTGTGAAGTTAAAAATGAGATGTTATATAAAGCACTTTAAATCTTTAAAATGCTGTGGATTTCATATCATGGAATCTTGGAGTTGGATGGAACCTTAGGAATTGTTTGTTCAACTTCTACCCAAATTGTGCATCTTGTTTTTAAAGCCTGAGAAGTCATCACCCAGTCTCCTCACAAAGATCCTTAGCGTTAAGGAACTCCCATTTTCCTCGTTCCATTTTAAAAATTAATGTTTAACTTTTTTCCCAATTATATATAAACACAATTTTGACATTCTTTAAAAAATTTTGAGTTCCAAATTCTCTCCTCCCTTTTCTCCCACCTCCCAATTGAGAAAGCAAGCAATTTGACATAGGTTGTACATGTGTAGTCATGCAAAGTAAGTCCTCCATTTTTGGACAGTTGTAATTGTTCAGAAATTTTCCATTATATTGCTCCAAAGTCTGTTTCCCTATAACTTTCACCTACTGGTACTAGTTGTAGTAAGATTTGTTTTACCCTCTGGGGACAAGCAGAAAAAGTTTAATGACTCTTTTGGAGTGATTAATACTACCGACCTCATGTAGAGTATTGTGTTATTTTGATAAACTGGAGACTGATTTCATAACCTTCTGCACTTTACTATAGGATAGTGAAGAGCTTTGAGTCCATAGCATAAGAAGACAAGTTGAAGGAACTGGACCTGTTTAGCATGGAGGAAAAAAGGCTTGGGGGAACACTGAGTATTTAAGTGACTGTCAAGTAGAGGAGAAACTAGACTTGTTGTCCTTGGCATTGGGGAATCCAACCAAAGGCAATGGGTAGAAATTGCAAAGAGACCAATTTAGGGTTGATGCAAGAAAAAAAAAACTTTCTAACAATTAATCACTGCTTACTCAAAATGAAATGTCCTGTCTTGAGTGATGGCAGGTGCTTTCTCCTTGGAGATCTTCAAACAGAGACTGGACAATCACCCATTGGGTAAGCTACAGCAAGAATTTCTTTTATGTATAGGTTAGTCTAAATGACCATTGAAGTAATTTCCAACTCTTAAAGTCTATTCTTCCACATGACAAGCTTTCAAATATTTGAAGACTGCTATAATACACTTCCCACCAGCTGTCTTATCTCTTGAAGTTAAATATCTTAAGATCTTTCAACCCATTCTTGTACAGCATGGTTTGGAGTTACATCACCATCCTCTGGATGCAGGATAGCTTGTCTATGTTCCTTTAAAATGTGATATTCAGGATTGAACATGGAACTCTAGACAAGATCTTGACTGCATCTTTCATGGATCCTTGCCTTCCTGCCCCACTTTGACTAAGTAGAAATCTCATTGGGGTGGGATACTAGGTTGTTTAGTTGGAGGATGTAAGTTGCCTGAGGACTTCTGGTTCTATTACTTGGGACTTTTGTCAATTCTTAGGAACTCTGTCAAATCTTAAAATCTCATAGGACTCCATGATATAAGAAAGTGAGTATAAGGTTTAGATGCAAAAAGGCTTGGATTTGAGTCCCAGATGCAATATTTAATAATTTGTATATCCATGGTTGTTACTTAAGTCCTATCAATCTAAGTTTTCTCATCTTTAAAAAAGGAATAACATTTGCACTACCTTCTTCACATAGCTGTTTTAAGGAAAGTATTTTGTAAATCTTAATGTACTATATAAGTGTAAGTTATTATTCTAATTTTTATTATCACAATTTTACCTTTTTCTCATTTCTTTTTTTGGTGGCATTCATACAGACATGAACTAAGGGGAAGTCACTATCCTGCTATTATTCCTATATATTATATGTTCTTAGGGTTCAATATACGTGGGTAAAATTACTACAGTTTGGAATTGAATGAAAGTGTCATGTTGTAAGCTCTTCTTTACTTCACTGAAAACATCTTTGGGATAACTCCAATAGCAGACAGGGTAATGGGAAAGATATCTATCTTTCTCTGTTCCCACATTATTTTAGTATTTTCTACTAAGTTTCTATATTTTGTTTAGTGATTCTTTGATTCCATTACAGCTATATTGTAATTTTTATTTGTCATGATATTATAAAAGTGATATGATATGTGACGATAGTGAGCTTCTGGCGTGAAATTCTGGTCATCAGATCATACCTTTCTGGTAGAAGCTAAAAATTTAAAAACTTGCAGTGATATGTTGCAATTAGTACTATTTCATTGCATAATTTGCATTGATCAATAAGTCTGAGCTCCTTAAGCGCAATCTTTATAATTTTTTTAAAATTTTTTAATATATAAAGCTTTTTATTTACAAAACATATGAGTGATTTTTCAACATTTACCTTTGCAAAAACTTTTTTTCCCCAAGCTTTTCCCCTCCTTCCCCCCAACCCCCACCCCTAGATGACAGTTAATCTAATACATGCTAAATAGGATAAATTATATGATAAATACAATACATGTATACATATCTATACACTTATCTTACTGCACAAGAAACATCAGATCTAGAAAGAGAAGAAGAAAAAACAACCTAAGAAGGAAAACAAAATGCATGGAAATATTCACAGAAAGCGTTAAAATGCTGTGTTGTGGTTCACACTCAGTTCCCACAGGCCTCTCTCTGGATGTATATGACTATCTTCTTCGCTGAACAACTGGTTTGAATCACATCATTGTTGAAGAGAACCATGTCCATCAAAATTGATCATCGTATAGTATTGTTGCTGTGTATAATGTTCTCCTGGTTCTGCTGATTTCACTCAGCATCAGTTCATGCAAGTCTCTCCAATCCTCTCTGAAATCCTCCTGTTGGTCATTTCTTACAGAACAATAATATTCCATAACATTCATATACCATAATTTATTCAGCCATTCTCCAATTGATGGGCATCCTTTCAATTTCCAGTTTCTTACCACTACAAAAAGGGCTGCCACAAACATTTTTGCACATGTGGGTCCCTTACCCTCCTTTAAAATCTCTTTGGGATATAGGCCCAGTAGAAACACTGCTGGGTCAAAGGGTATGCGCAGTTTGATAACTTTTTGAGCATAGCTCCAAATTGCTCTCCAGAATGGTTGGATCCATTCACAGTTCCACCAACAATGTATCAGTGTCCCAGTTTTCCCACATCCCCTCCAGCAGTTATCATTATCATTTCCTGTCATTTTAGCCAATCTGACAGGTGTCTAGTGGTATCTCAGAGTTGTCTTAATTTGCATTTCTCTGATCAATAGTGACTTGGAGCACCTTTTCATGTGACCAGAAATAGTTTCAATTTCTTCATCTGAAAATTGTCTGTTCATATCTTTTGACCATTTATCCATTGGAGAATGGCTTGAATTCTTATATATTTGAGTCAATTCTCGATATATTTTAGAAATGAGGCCTTTATCAGAATCTTTGGATGTAAAAATATTTTCCCAGTTTACTGCTACCCTTCTAATCTTGTCTGCATTCATTTTGTTTGTACAAAAACTTTTCAACTTGATATAGTCAAACTTATCTATTTTGTGATTAATGATGACCTCTAGTTCTTCTTTGGTCACAAATTCCTTCCCCCTCCACAGGTCTGAGAGGTAAACCATCCTACATTGTTCTAATTTGTTTATAATATCATTCTTTATGCCTAGATCATGAATCCATTTTGACCTTATCTTGGTATATGGTGTTAGGTGTGGGTCAATGCCTAATTTTTTCCATACTAGTTTCCAATGATCCCAGCAGTTTTTGTCAAATAGTGAGTTTTTATCCCCAAAACTGGGGTCTTTGGGTTTATCAAACACTAGATTACTATTGTCATTGAGTATTTTGTCCTGTGAACCTAACCTATTCCACTGATCCACTACTCTATTTCTTATCCAGTACCAAATGGTTTTGGTGACCACTGCTTTATAATATAGTTTTAGATCTGGTGCAGCTAGGCCACCCTCATTTGCATTTTTTTTCATTAATTCCCTTGAAATTCTTGACCTTTTGTTTTTCCAGATGAATTTTGTTGTTATTTTTTTCTAGTTCAGTTAAATAATCTCTTGGGAGTTTGATTGGTATAGCACTAAATAGATAGATTAGTTTAGGTAGTATTGCCATCTTTATTATATTCACTCGACCTATCCGAGAGCACTTGATGTTTTTCCAATTGTTTAGATCTGACTTGATTTGTGTGGAGAGTGTTTTGTAGTTTTGCTCATATAGATCCTGACTTTCCCTTGGCAGATATATTCCCAAATATTTTATCCTATCGATAGTTATTTTGAATGGAATTTCTCTTTGTATCTCTTGCTGTTGCATTTTGTTGGTGATGTATAAAAATGCTGATGATTTATGTGGATTTATTTTGTATCCTGCAACTTTGCTAAAGTTGTAGATTAATTCTAATAGTTTTTTAGTTGATTCTCTAGGGTTCTCTAAGTAGACCATCATATCATCTGCAAAGAGTGATAATTTGGTTTCCTCATGACCTACTCTAATTCCTTTAATCTCTTTTTCTTGTCTTATTGCCAAGGCTAGCATTTCTAATACAATATTGAACAGTAATGGTGATAGTGGACAAACTTGTTTCACCCCTGATCTTATTGGGAATGGTTCCAGTTTATCACCATTACATATGATGCTAGCTGATGGTTTGAAATAGATGCTACTGACTATTTTAAGGAAAAGTCCATTAATTCCAATACTCTCTAGTGTTTTTAGTAGGAATGGATGTTGGATTTTATCAAATGCTTTTTCTGCATCTATTGAGATTATCATGTTTTTTTTGTTAATTTGGTTATTAATATAGTCAATTATGTTAATAGTTTTCCTAATATTGAACCATCCCTGCATTCCTGGTATAAATCCTACTTGGTCATGGTGTATTATTCTGGGAATGATTTTCTGTAATCTCTTTGCTAATATTTTATTTAAGATTTTTGCATCAATATTCATTAAGGAGATTGGTCTATAATTTTCTTTCTCTGTTTTTGTTTTACCTGGTTTAGGTATCAGTACCATGTCTGTATCATAAAAGGAGTTTGGTAGGAGTCCTTCCTTCCCTATTTTTTCGAATAGTTTATATAATATTGGAGTTAATTGTTCTTTAAATGTTTGGTAGAATTCGCATGTAAATCCATCTGGTCCTGGGGATTTTTTCTTAGGGAGTTGATTGATCAATGACTTGTTCTATTTCTTTTTCTGAAATGGGACTATTTAAGTAATTTATTTCCTCTTCTGTTAATCTGGGCAATCTATATTTTTGTAGATATTCCTCCATTTCAC
>JAJPUD010015638.1:26522-36714 GCA_023553655.1 Myrmecobius fasciatus | reverse complement strand
AATTCAAGCCATTCTCCAATTGATATATGATCAAAGGATATGAACAGACAATTTTCAGATGATGAAATTAAAACCATTTATTATCATATGAAAAGGTGCTCCAAATCACTATTGATCAGAGAAATGCAAATTAAGGCAATTCTGAGGTACCACTACACACCTGTCAGATTGGCTAAAATGACAGGAAAAGATAATGATAAATGTCGGAGGGGATGTGGGAAGACTGGTACACCGATGCATTGTTGGTGGAGCTATGAACGGATCCAACCATTCTGGAGAGGAATTTGGAGCTAAGCTCAAAAAGTTATCAAACTATGCATACCCTTTGACCCAGCAGTGTTTCTATTGGGCTTATATCCCAAAGAAATCATAAAAGAAGGAAAGGGCCCCACATGTGCAAGAATGTTTGTGGTAGCTCTTTTTGTAGTGGCTAGAAACTGGAAACTGAATGGATGCCCATCAATTGGAGAGTGGCTGAATAAATTATGGCATATGGATGTTATGGAATATTGTTGTTCTGCAAGAAACGACCAGTAGGACGATTTCAGAGAGGCCTGAGAGAGACTTGCATGAACTAATGCTCAATGAAGTGAACAGAACCAAGAGATCATTATTCACGGCAACAACAATACTATATAAAAATCAGTCCTAATGGACATCACTCTCTTCAACAATGAAATGCTTCAAACCAGTTCCAATTGTTCGGTGAAGAGAGCCATATACACCCAGAGAGAGGGATGTGAAATGTGGACCACAACATTACATTTTAACGTTCTCTTTTGAGGTTTGCTTGCATTGTATTTCCTTTATCGGATTATTCTTTCCTGTAGATACGATTTCTCCTGCACAAAATATGATGCAATAACTATACATATATTCGATTTCTTAAGTCTTCTAACATAATTATCATGTAGTGGATATCCTGCCATCTAGGGGAGGGGTGGGGAGTAGGGGGGAAAATTTCTAACAGAAAGCTTTGTAAGGGTTAATGTTTAGTAATTACCCATACATATGTTTTGCAAATAAAAAGTATTAATAAAAAAATAAAAAATAAATTTAAAAAAGAGATACATGCCCAGTAGAGAAACTTCTAGATCAAAGGATACGCACAGTTTGATAGCTTTTTTGGATATACTTCCATATTACTCTCCAAAAAGTTTAGATCAGTTCACAACTCCACCAACAATGTATTACTGTCTCAGTTTTCCCATATTCCCTCCAACATTCATCATTATATTTTCCTGTTATCTTAGTCAATTTGAGAGATATATATAGTTGTGCCTCATATTTGTCTTAATTTGCATTCCTCTAATCAATAATAATTTAGAGCATTTTTGATATAAATGGTTTTAATTTCTTTGTCTAAAATTGTCTGTTTACATCATTTTACCATTTATCAATTGGAAAATGGCTTGTTGAATATACTTTTAAAATAAAGATTTGGTGTCTCTCTTCTATGTTCTTAATATGGTTTGGTTAAATCAATACTTTGACCCAAAGAAAAATGCTTTACAAGGGAATGAACATTCATTAGTATATGTTCTGATTTGATAAATTCAAAGGAACTTGACCAATTTTGTGCTTAGCTTTATCTGACCAATTCAAAATTGTTAAAAACCCTTAGAAGTTGCAACTCTCATTTTATGTCTCAATGTTAAAGCCCACACTCCCTAGAAATTGTGGGCCATCTGGTTGTTAAACTATTTGTGAATAAAATTGAACTTCTGGGAAGTTTCTTTTAGAGGTCCATGTCTTTGAGTCAGGCAAAGATAGGGACTCTGAATATAACAGTGAGGTAGAGGAACTTTTTCTTTTACTTTTCCATATAAGTAGACATACATAAAGTGAATAAATAAATGATAGGTAAATTAATAGTGTAAATTTTTCTATGTTCTTTGAAATCCCAAACCTGACCAGCACTGTTCTTCAACTACAAATGATTTCCCAAAGTATATACTCTTAAAAGGGAACAAAAGACAATCAAATCATGAATGTTTTTCCTTCTTAAAGTGAATGTGGGATAGTCCCCCTAAGATAGTAAGCAATCATTACATGGTTGCATCTGAGGGATATCAGGAAGTGTTCCATGTTCCCCTCTCAATTTTTAGCTTCATCAGGTTCATCATGACAAAGTTCATTTCCATGAGCTTCAGTTTCTTAATCTGTGAAATGTGGATAATGATATTATTCTAGATTACAAAGAATTGTCAAGGGAAAAGATCTTTGTTTTACTAACGTAAGCTTTATGTTTTCTTACAATTTTGGGACCTTCACTAGTTAACCTATCCAATTGCAATGCCTTTTGGAAGGATAATGTCGTAGTCAGTTGTCAAATCAAGGACATGATTTACCAACTTCTTTTTTTAAATGGAGAGCAAGATCTTTCAGGAATGGGAAACAGAAGAAACAAAAATCCAGAGAACTAAGATATCATGACACAATTTGAAAGATTTGAAGTTGGCAAATCTGGGCTCCAATCTTGGAGTTAACACTTAATACCTGTGTGACCTTGGAAAAGATGCTTAAGCTCTCTGTAACTCTTCTTATAAAATGAAAATATTGGGCTAGATGACATCCAAATTCTTTCTAATCCTAACCCTATGACTCAAACAGAAAGCTAAATTAAGGCATTATAAATATATAATTGTAGTATATGTGTCTGCTCTTCCCTTGAATTCTTCTTGCATTGTGTTATGAAAAGAAATGGAACTAGGCATAGGAATTTTTAAGTTAGTATCTATAAACTTGTGTTTTTTAAACAAATAAATTTTAACAGATGCTTTTTAAAATTTCTTTTAAAATTTATATTGAAATAGATTTTCTTTACAATCCCATATATTTTATTTTATCCATTTAGAAACCTTATTCTGAAAAGGGAGAGAATAAGCATTTATATAGTACCTACTATGTACCAAGTACTATAGTATGCATGTGTATGTGTTTGTGTATGTGTGTGTGTGTGTGTGTGTGTGTGTGTGTGTGTGTGTAAAATCTCATTTCATTCTATCATCACAGTAATCAATTTAAAGTTTGGGGAACTGAAGCAGATCGAGATTAAGTGTCTTATTCAGGATCACATGATTAGTGTCTGAAGTTGAATGTGAACTCAGATCTTTTTGACTTCAGGTATAATTCCACTCCATCACAAACTGAATCAGGAGGGACCTATACTTTAACAGACTGGCAAGAAGTCTATGACAAAAAGAAAGGTAAGAACCTCTTAGGTAGAGATATGTCAGATAAACAATTGCCTAAGATTTAATAAGCAGGTCATAATGAAAGTCAGTTTTTTTAAAAAAATATAACTTTTTATATGTGTGGGAGCTGTTTCTAATTCTATTCTCCATGATTCTCAGGAATTTATTGTGGGATAGGTCAAGTCTAATATGTATGATAAAGTCTCAGAGCCTCCCTTGAATAAAATTATAGAGTAAGGGATGGGGATGGGAGCAGAGATGTAGTAGGGACATTACAATTTCCTGATCTTATATTCCCAGCATAAATGCTTTGTTCTTAAGCATGGCCCCAGCAGGGCAGGCATGAACCTTCTTCCCCTTGATACTTTTCACATGGAGAGGTGAGTGGGCTCCAACTTGCTGTATCCCCTGATCAAAGACCCACAGGTGGGTTTTCTTTTTTGCCTGCAGAGGAGCACCTTTTGAATCACATAGAACTTAACATCAATGGGAGAAGATCCAGGTAGAAGAGTTTGTTCTCCCACCATGGCGGAAAAGAATAGAGGCTTCTCTCCCACACCTGCACTGACTGATTTGCACCAAACTGCTCTAATTAGCACATTTCGAGCTATGATTAGAGTGCTAGGGGAAGCACGCCAAATGCCATTAATTATGGATGTGATCTTAAATTATTCACTTAAAATGTTTTTTTCCTTGATCTGCCCCTTTCATCTCTCACCAACTTTTTGTCGAATCCAAGAATAGATCTAATTAAGCCTCCAAAAAGCCTAAGTTTGTTATGCTAAAGAAAAGGTAAACTGGAAATTAATCACTCCCCCATCCTTCTCTCTTTAGTTATGGGTCAGCCAGAGACAGAAAAGGAATGTATATGAGAGATTTTACTTTCTAGTCCTTTTTCTTCCTGAAGGATCCTGGGTGACCCAACTCCACAAGCTTATTTCATTTGATGAAGAGGACTGGGTAGATAGGTCCACAGGACCCTCAGTTTAAGGTTGAGAACAGGAGAATAAATCAAATAAGATGTTAGCATGGCATCTTATGGCACATAGAAAGCCAGAGAAGTGGCAAAAGCAAGGAGAAATATCCTGTGGGTGATTGGATATGTCATTCTGGCCCTCAGAAACAGTATTTAGCTGGGACATTTCTGGGGAGAACCATGTAAAATTGGCCACAATTCTATTGCCTTCAGTTAGAATTGGTTTAGCAACTGAGAGGAAAGCTGATTCAATTAAGTCCTCAGTGCCCAAGGAAGGACACAGCTGCAGTTGAGTGGGTGCCCTGGGAGTCTTCCCTTAGGTGGCAACTCTATATTCTTTGTTGGTGTGCTAATCCAATGGGAAGACAGCTGGGAAAGACTACTGTGATGTATATTTGTATCTCTCCCTATCACCCCCTTCAATTCAAATACAGTTTTTTCCTCACAGGAACTGGTAATGAGGGCCTTGAGAGAGAAGCAAATAGGACTTGCATGAATTTGCTTACATGGCCTAAGAGGATAGATACAGAGAGAAGACTTTCAAAGTCCAAGTATTGGTGGCAGCTAGGGCACCAATGAATGTTTTATAAAAGCAAATGGAAAGAGCAAACATGTCTATATCCATTTTCCCTGAGAGTAGTTTAGAGTACACATTCAGCTTCATTCTCTTTCATTATTACATAACTGTTTTATATGTTTTAAATCAAACATGTTAATTGTCTATTTTGTGCTAGATACTATCCTAGGTGATGGATACAGATTAAAAAAAATTAAACATTACCTGTTCTCAAGGAGCTTACCCTTTGATATACACTGTTGTATACATATTGAGAGAAAGTAAAAGCATATACAAAGTAAAAGAATAAATTTTCTCACCTCTACCAATAGATTATAAACTCCTTGAGAACAGAAACTTTACTATTTTTGTCTTTTTATTCCCAGGGCCTAGCATAACTGACACAATAAATGGTGTTCAATAAATTGAGTTCAATAAATCAATAAAAGCGTGTTCAATTTCTTGAATTGAATTAAATGGGTTATTTGCTGTCTACAGTCTTTTGTATTCCCAGCTATGTAGGAAGGTCAGAAGACAAAGTAGTGAGGTGTTAGCCTTCAAATATATAAGAGGCTGTTATGTAGAAGAAAAAGGAATCATCCTTAATATTGCTTCAAAAGGGAAATAGAAACTTCAGGAAGGCAGATTTGAATACACCACTAGACATTTCTCATAATTAAGTTTGACAAACAAAGGAAGGGACTAACTATTAGTGAATTCACCAACCAGCTTTGGAGAAACTTAGATACTATTGTCAAGCATTTTTAGGATTCCTTAAAGGTTATGTTCAGTTTCTAAGGTCCCTTTTATATCTATGATGCTATGATTCTAAAATATATGAGAGTAAACTTATAGCCAAAGGAAGAAATAGAGCCCACTAGTACTACTTGTTCTTAGGACACATTATGATATAATGAAAAAGACACTAAAGATAGAGCCTTGAATCCTGATTTCAAATCCAGGGTCTATTAGATTTTGATGGGAAACAAATTAATCTATCAGAATTTCTATTTTTATACTATAAACTTTAAGTCTTAAAGCATTATATAAAAATAAACCATTGTTATTAATACTGTTATAGAATTGTAGTCAAATTGAACAAGCCTTCAACATGAACTTGTTTATCCAAGTAAACTGATGGCAAATACTATGGGGTCATTGCTCTCTAGCCATTTTGGCTATAGCCTAAATTAACTTGGGATATAACACAGAGTTAAACCCCCTCCTTTAGTTCTGTCTTTAATGATGCTATTTTTTTAAGCTTTTTATTTTCAAAACATAAGCATGGATAATTTTTCAACATTGACCCTTGCATAGCCTTGTGTTTCAGATTTTCCTCTCCTTCCCCCCACCTCCTTCCCTAGATGGCAACAATCAAATATATGTTAAACATGTTAAAATACATGTTAAATCCAATATGTATAAACATATGTATACAATTCTCTTGTTGCACAAGAAAAATTGGATCAAAAAGGAAAGAAAATGAGTAAGAAAACAAACTGTAAGCAAACAATATTAAAAGGAGCGAGAATGTCATGCTGTGATCCACATTCAGTTCCCACAGTTCTCTCCCTGGATATAGATGGCTCTCTTCATCACAAGATCATTGGAACTGGCATCAGTCATCTCATTGTTGGAAACAGTCAAATTCATCAGAATTGTATCACACAATATTGATGTTGCTTTGTACAATGATCTTCTGGTTTTGCTCATTTCACTTTGCAATTCTTCTATGCATATTTTCACAATTATCAATGCTATACAAAAAATCAGATCATAAAGAAAAAAATGAGAAAGAAAACAAAATGCAAGCAAACAACAACAAAAAATGAAAATACTATATTGTGATTCACATTCAGTATCCACAATCCTCACTCTGGGTGCAGCTGGCTCTCTTCATCAGAAAACCATTGGAACTGGCCTGAATCATTATCACTGTTGAAAAGAGCCATGTCTATCAGAATTGGTCATTATATAATCTTACTGTTACTGTGTACAATGCTCTCCTGGTTCTACTCATTTCACTTTGCATCAGTTCATGTAAGTCTCTCCAGACCTCTCTGAAATTATCCTGTTGATTATTTCTTATAGAATAATAATATTATATAACATTCATATACCATAACTTATTCAACCATTCTCCAACTGATGGGCATCCACTCAGTTTCCAGTTCCTTGCCATTACAAAAAAGGCTACTACATATAATTTTGCATATGTGGGTCCTTTTCCCTTTTTTATACTATTTTTATATTATTTTTGGGCCCAACAGACATTGCTGGATCAAAGAGTATGTACAACTTGATAGCCCTTTGGATAATCCCATATTGCTCTCCAGAATGGTTGGATCAGTTCACAACTCTACCAACAATTTATTAGTGTCTCAGTTTTCCCACATGCTCTCCAATATTCATCATTATCTTTTCCTGTCATCTTAGGAATCTAAGAGGTGTGCAGTGGTCCCTCAGAGTAGTCTTAATTTGCATTTCTCTGATTAATAGTGATTTAGAACATTTTTTTCATATGAATAAAAATGGTTTTAATTTCTTTATCTGAAAATTGTCTGTTCATATCCTTTGACCATTTACCAATTGGAGAATGCCTTGAATTTTTAGAAATTTTAGTCAATTCTCTATACATTTTAGAATCCTTGGATGTAAACTGTTTTCCAGTTACTGCTTCCCTTCTAATCTTGTTTGCAATGGTTTTGTTTGTGCAAAAATTTTTCAATTTAATATAATTAAAAAACATCTATTTTGCAAACTATAATGTACGTTAGTTCTTCTTTGGCCACAAATTCCTACCTTCTCCACAGATCTGAGAGGTAGACTCTCCTTTATTCTTCTAAATTTCATATAGTATCACTCTTTATGTCTAAACCATGAACCCATTTCACCCTTATCTTGGTATAGGGTGTTAGGTGTGGGTCATTGTCTAGTTTCTGCTATACTAATTTCCAGTATTTTCAGAAATTTTTGTCAAATAGTGAATTATCCCAGAAGCTAGGGCCTTTGAGTTTAGCAAACACTAGATTACTATAGTCACTGATTATCGTGTCTTGTGAACCTAATTTATTCCACTGATTGACTATTCTATTTCTTAGTCAATACCAAATAGTTTTGATGACCACTGCTTTCTAATATAGTTTTAGGTCTGGTATAGCTAGGTCATCTGTATTTGCATTTTTTCATTAATTCCCTTGAAGTTCTTGACCTTTTGTTCTTCCAGATGAAATTTGTTATTATTTTTTTTAGCTCTGTAAAATGATTTCTTGGGAGTTTGGTATGGCACTGAATAAGTAGACTAATTTTGGTATAATTAATTTCTTAATGAGGAAAATAGCTTGCAAGCAAGGATACATTTATCAGAGCCCCCCCCTAGTGGGAGGGACTCTGGAGTTTTCCTCACAAAAAAAAGGCTAGCTCAATAAAGGGTGAGTCCAGAGATCTGAGAAGGAACAAAGAAGAGAAAACTCACCAAAAGAGACAAGTCAGACTCCAGAGAAATAAATGTTGAATGGCAACTAGTCCACTCCCACTGGTATTATAAAGTCCAATAATCTGGTTTTGCATACAATCCCACTTCACATATCAATTAATATCAACTGGACCAGAGTCAGCCTCTAATATGGTCACAGTGAACAGAGCAGAATAGAGATGGGAATCAGAGCACAAACAAAATTTAATTAATTTCAGTTTGAGGAAAGTGCTTATGAGCAGAAGCTTACCTTCCTAAGAGGACATACTTAACATGTGAGGCAAGATAGTGCTAAGAAGGCTGGACCATGACATAATCATTCTCATTTCTTGAGTAGCATTTCCAATGGCAGACTCATGTATGGATAATGCAGACATTCTTGGGTTCTTAGGGAACAATATCCATGTTGATTGTCTCACATCAAGTAACGAACCAGTGCAAATAGGAGTGCCGTCACTAATTTGGTTCACTTTGTAAGCATAAGGAACAAAGATTGTAAGCATGTTGAGAGTATGATAGATGGTAATTCTCAGGTCTTTCAGAAATAGAGGGAACTAAAATCATAAATCCCTCAGTGATCACCTGGTATGAGAGCAATATACTTTGCCAGAGGGTGAGATCATTGAGAGTGCAAAGGCTTGTTGTTATGCCAGATTCAAAGTGTAGTCTGTTTGCTGGGACTTAGCTCTGGGAAACAGGGTGTCTCCAAAATATTTTGACAAGGTGAAAGAAAATTTTACAGAATTGAATAAAAAGAAAACAGTAATAGAAGGACACATGCTGTATATAAGCCAAGGCAATTAATTCTAAAAATAGAATTGCAAAAATGATTTAAGAATATTGTTTCCAAAGAAAAATTCTAAATATAAATCTTCAGAAAATAGCATGTTAATTTCCCAGAAGTTTTGGAAATTGAAGGCAAATTATAGTCCAAAAGAATTTACAAGGCACTGAGAGAAAGAAACCATATGTTTAAGTCACAAAGAAATGTAATAATAAATCTTCCAAATTTAAATATTGAACAAGTAACATTGTAGGTAACCAAAAAAGTCTTCATTTATTAAGAAAAACCTGTTCAAATCATTTTAAAAATACCCCAATTATGGGAAATCAAATGAGTATTATTGAAAGTTTTATTTTACTGAAGAAATGGCTCCATGTCCCAAAATATGATTTTCTACATATCTGAACCTAATCAACAATATAAAAATATGACATCTAAACCAAAAAAGGCAACTTAGTTTCAAAAGCAATCAGAGGTGAGTTGACTATTCAGCATGCAAATATTTCAAATGAGAGAACACAGAAATATAAATAATTAAATGATTAAAGTTAACAAGAAAATACTAAACAATAGAATAAATGCTTTCATACTTTTAAAACTTTATGTGGCTACTTTTTCAAATTTGTTAAGGGTCAATAAAAGAGCAAAGTGAATATATAGAAATAAAATAATTTAAGAGGAAATGCACTTAAAGGGGTGAAAAAAATCAGAAGAATTCAGAATCAGAAGAATTGAATTCATGTTATTTGGATTTTTAAAAAAAGTCAACGTTGATTCAAGGCAATTGCAACAGACTTGTGATAGAAAGTACCATCTGCATCCAGAGAAAGTACTATGGAAATTGAATGTGGATCAAAGCATAATATCTTGACCTTTGCTGTTGTTGTTTGCTTGTTTTTTTTTTTCTTTCTCATGTCTTATTTTTCCCTTTTGATTTGATTTTTCTTGTGCAGCAAGAAATATGTTTAGAAGAATTGCACATGTTTAACCTATATCAAATTGCATGCTATCTTGAGGGAGAAAGAGGGAGAAAAATTTGGAACACAAGGTTTTGTAAAGCTGAATGTTGAAAACTATCTTTGCATACATTTGGAAAAATAAAATACTATTTTTTTTAATAAAGCTTTTTATTTGCAAAACATATGAGTGACTTTTCAACATTGACCTTTGCAAAAAAACTTTTTTTTCCCAAGCTTTTCCTTTC
>JAJPUD010015638.1:11117-21522 GCA_023553655.1 Myrmecobius fasciatus | reverse complement strand
TGCTCATATAGATCCTGACTTTCCCTTGGCAGATATATTCCCAAATAAAATAAAATACTATTGAAAAAAATTAAAAATCGAAGTGAGTATAATAAAATGACTCCTTAAAAAGTGAAAGAAGATAGGCTAAAAAAGAAGAATCATGGTACAGTGGAAAGATACTCAGTGGTTCCTACAGACAGCAGAGCTGGATTCTAATTCTGCTTCTGATGTTTACTACAAGTGTGAAGTTGGGAAAGTGACTTAAACTTCCTAGGATAAGGAACTACTGGAGTCTTACTTTCTCAATTTTAAAATAAAGAAGTTGAATTTAATGTTCCCTGGGACTCCTTCTAGCTCTACATTTATGATTTTCTATGATCCTGTGTCAGAACATAAAGAGAATAAGAATGAAGATAAAGTTATTGTCCTTGAAAAGGAAGGCTACTCACCAGCATGGCCAGCAAGGTACTGTGACCCCTTTGCCCCAACAAGCAACTAACAAACATTTATTAAATATCTATGTTGCTGCATATAACCACATTTAGCCAAGCACTGTGCTAACTACTGGCTGTACAAAGAAAGAAAAAAAAAGATGTTGCTCTCAAAGGGTTCACAGTCTAAAAAGGGAAGACTACATGCCAAGAAGTATGTACAAATAAGATATATGCAGAATAGAGATAATCTCAGAGGAATGGCACTAAAGTCAAAGAAGACTAGGGAAAGCAAAAGGTAGAACTTCAGTGGATTTGAAGAAGGCCAGAAAAGTTAAGAAGTAAAGAGAAAGGAGAAAATTTCAGGCATCAAGAACACCCAGTGAAAATGCCTGAATTCTAGAAATGGTGTATCTTGTTAAGGAACAAAATAGAGTCTAGCATTATTATATTATAGAATATTTAAAGAAGAGTAAAGTATAATGAGACTGACAAGCTAGAAGGAGATAGGTCATGAGGGCTTTGAATGACAGAGAATTTTGTTTGAACCTGCAGGTGATAAGGAACTACTGGAGTTTTAGGTGACATGGTCAGGTCTTTGTTTGGGAACATCACTGTGATGGCTGAGAGAGGATGAGCTGGAGTAGGCAGGGAGGCCAACTAGATGCTATTGTATGAAGGGATGAGGACCTAAACCAGAATGATGGCAGTATCAGAGGAAAGGGGGAAGGGAAAGGAGTCATAGATGAAGGAAGTTATAAGTGTTGAATAAGATTGGATTTGGCAACTGAATAGCTATAGGGGGTAAGAGAGAGTAAGAAATTGGGCATAACATCTAAGTTCCTGGCATTGGTGAATATGAAGATTTTGGTATCTTTTCAGTAATAAGGATGTTGCATATACGATTGAAAAGGGGAATGGAGAGGGGAGAGGAAAGATTTTGAGTTTGGTTTGAGAGATAATGAGTTTAAGATGTCTATAAGACATCTACTTATAGAGTATAATAGGCACATAAAGATGTGATATTGGAAGTAGAGAGAGAGGGTAGAGCTAGAAAAATAGATCTGAATGGAGACATGAATGGGGATGATTAATGAATCCAAGAGAGTTGATGAGATCACCAAGTATAAAAGAAAAAGAAGAGAGCACAGGATAGAGCCTTGGGGGACACTCATAAATAGCATGCAAGACTTGGATGAAAATTTTCCAAAGGAAATTGAGAAGGATTGGTTATTTAGGAGGAGAATCAGGAGAAAACAATGTCATAAAACCCCAGAAAGAAAAAATTAATCAAGGACATATTTAATGATAGTGTCACAAAGGCTGCAGAGAGGTAAAAAAGGATAAGGACTTAAAAATGAGGATTATTGTTGGTTTTGGCAATTAAAACATCATTCATAATTATTGAGAGAGCAATTTCAAATGATAAGGTAGAAAGTCAGATTGAAAAGTTTTTAAAAAGAGGAAAGGAAATAAATAAAATTCAGATGGCCTTCTCAAGAAATTTAGCCATGGAAAGAAGGAGAGATTTAGATCAATGACCCCCAGGTATCAGGCATATCTGCCCAGAAAGAAGCTATGCTATCTAAAGCAACAGTCTTGACAATCAAAATGAGAAAGAATGGGAAAATGGAAAAACAAGAATATTAGTGAGGAAGAATGTCAGACTATCTGTTGTCATGACATTTCAATCTCCCACCTCTGTGCCTTTGTATAGGCTGATCCCCATGACTGGAAAATGTTTCATTGCTTCTTTCAGTTTCCCTAGCTTCCTTTAAGGCTCAGTTCAAGTTCCCCTTACTATGTGACAACTTTCCTTATCTATCAGGCAGTACTGTCTCCCTCCTAAAATTATTCTATCATTGCTTTGCGTGTACTTTTTATTTGCTTACCTGTTTCTGTGTTTTTCTCCAAAAGAATGGAAAGTTTCTGAGGGCAGAGACTCCTTATTGTCTTTATATCTCCAGCACTTAATTCAGTGCCTTATGTCTTAAATATTCTTTAAAATGTTTGTTGAAATTTTCTATGGAAAACAATGAAAATCAGAGCTATACCAGCAAGAGAAAACTCTGAGAAGTAGAAGCTGAAGAAGAAATACCTGCCAATACAGGCTGCAGAAATCTCATCACATGAAATCTATCCCCATAAAAGCCAAGGAAACAGAGAGCAATAGGGATTAAAATGATGAAAGTGAGAATGAAGATGGCACAGATGAAGCAAAGAAGAACAAGTACTTGGCAAGAAATGATTTAGAAAATAGAAGAAGGAACTCACCAGATAGAAAAGGCTGATGACAAAGCCTCTCAGTCTTAACCTCCTCTAAAAAAATAATAATGTGTGTGTATACAGCAGCAGTTTAATCAGCCATTTTAATCTTCAATCTGGCTCTTCCATGAAAGTGTTAAATGATTTGGGCATGTCACTTAGAACTCGTGAGACGTCAAAGGTTATGTGATGCAAAATCCTTATTCAGGAGGAAACTGAAGGTCAAGGTAGCTAGTTCGCACAATGCAGTACTGCATATGGAATTAGAAAGGTTTGTCTTTCTGTACTCAAATCTAGTCTCAGACATTTATTAACTGTATGACTGGGAAAAAGATTTAATCCTGTTTGTCTCAGTTTCTTCATCTGTAAAATGAGCTGGAAAAGGAAATGGGAAACTACTCCAGTATCTTTACCAAGAAAACTCCAAATAGGGTCATGAAGAGTCAGATACAACTGAATTGCAACATCAAATTGAGGGCCAGAGGAGTAAGTGACTTGCCCAAGGTCTATATTATTATTATTTTTTTTAAATTTATTTATTTTTTTAATTTAATTTTATTTGCATAACATAGGTGTGGGTAATTCTTCAACAATAACCCTTACATAGCTTTCCGTTACAAATTTTCCCCCCAACTCCCCACCCCTCCCCTAGATGGCAGGATATCCATTACATGCTAATTATGTTAAAATATTGGCAAATCGAATATATGTATACATATTTCCAAACTTATCATTGTTGTGCAAGAAAAATCTTATCTACACAAACGATATATCAGATAAAGGAAACACAATGTAAGCAAACATCAATCAAGGAGTATGAGAATGTTATGTTGTGGTCCACGTTTCACATCCCTCTCTCTGGGTGTATATGGCTTTCTTCAGTGAACAATTGGAGGTGGTTTGAAACATTTCATTGTTGAAGAGAGCCTTGTCTATCAGAATTGATCGTCATATAGTACTGTTGTTGCCGTGTATAATGATCTCCTGGTTCTGCTCATTTCACTCAGCATCAGTTCATGTAAGTCTCTCCAGGCCTCTCTGAAATCATCTTGCTGGTCATTTCTTACAGAACAATAATATTCCATAATATTCATATACCATAATTTATTCAGCCATTCTCCAATTGAAGGGCATCTATTCAATTTCCAGTTTCTAGCCACTACAAAAAGGGCTGCCACAAACATTCTTGCACATGTGGGGCCTTTTCTTTCCTTTATGATTTCTTTGGGATATAAGCCCAATAGAAATGCTGCTGGGTCAAAGGGTATGCAGAGTTTGATAACTTTTTGAGCATAGCTCCAAATTGTTCTCCAGAATGGCTGTATCCGTTCACAGCTCCACCAACAATGCATCAGTGTCCCAGCCCTCCCACAACCCCTCCAACATTCATCATTAACTTTTCCTGTCATTTTAGCCAATCTGACAGGTGTGAAGTGGTATCTCAGGGTTGTCTTGATTTGCATTTCTCTGATCAACAGTGATTTGGAGCCCAAGGTCTATATTATTGAGGTTCCTTTTAGTTTATTTTGTTTGTATCTTATTTGTTCATAATGGTTGGCACAATGTCTCTTCCATCAAACCGTGAGTTATTGAAGGCAAAGATAATTTTTGCCCTTTTTTGTATCCCTAGTTCTTAGTACAGTGTCTGGTACATATTTAGATATTTAATAAATGATCATTGATGACTTCCAGATGATGATTTACAGCTTAATGAGTTTATAATCTAATCATAGTGATAGGGTACAAAGACTACTAGATTTGGAGTCAGAAAATTGGGATTCAAATCTCAACTCTGCTACATATTATCTGTGTAATCTCAGACATTTCATTCCATCTATAAAACCAGAGAATTCAGGCAGGCATTCCCTAATGCCATGATCTTACAATCCCTTTCTCAGAGAAGAAAAAAATAATAAAGTATTTGTAAGATTATGCAGGTATTAAGGAATAGTCTGAATTCAAACCCATGCCTTCTGACTGCGGGTGGAATGCTTTTGCAAATAAATTCTGCTGCCCCTCTGGTCTGCAGTTTCTCCATCTACAAAATGAGAGGCTTAAACTAGGTCTCTCAGACTCTTTTCAGCTTTAAAACTCTATGATTATATGAGTATCTAGCTCCTCTCATCAGCATCCCTTTTCTTCATTTTATCCCTACAAAGTTTTTTTGGAAGGAATGGTAAATGCTAAGAATCTTAGAGACAGGAAGGATACCAAGTTGGAAATATTCTTCATTGGGAAGAGCCAACACCAGCCATGAAAGAAAACTACCATGGAGAGCTCTTTCCTCTAAGGAGTGGAAGAACCAGGAGAAACTACCATACCATACCCTACCCTACCATACCATACCATACCATGCCATACAATACAATACCATACCTGAGATTTACAGAGAATGGGACTGGGTCAATAAGGTCCATTTTTTAAATTAAATCATTTTCACTGACATCTCATTTTCTTAGAGGTGACCCCTCATGGAGTGCAGCTCCTTGTATCTCCCCTCCATAATAACCCTTACTCTGAATTGATCTGCTATACAAAATAAAATTGTCCAACTAAGAACAACAAGAAGATAAAACTTGGCAGAGTTCATCCTGATATTCTAGCCCTAAGATGATTTAAAAAGTTGCGTCCTAGCCCTCCCCAGCCCTCTGAAAGTGGCAGAGCTTGGATTAGAACCCAGGTGGTCTGAAACCGCATCCAAAGCTCTTTCGATTACAACACACTGCCTACTGCCAAGCAAGAGGAGGCGATGGTCACAGAGCCTCTTCTCCACAGTGTCCCTCCTGGCCACTGCATCTTCTCTGGTTCTTGTCTACAGTCCCTGCAGAGCTGATCTGAGCCAGGAGCGCTCTTTGAAGTATGTTCTCAGATCCTCTCTATAGGGAGAGGAGACAGGGAGGAGGGAGCCAGGATCAGAGTTGGCACAGAGATGAAGGGTTGTTTTCTCTTTTTTGCTCTAGATAGCAGGTATTACTGAATAGGAGATATAGCTCCTTCTCTCTCTTTTCTCCCTCTATCTTTTTCCTCCAGACCCATTCACTTGTTTTTTTCTATCTCAACTTCCCCATCTGACACACAGACAATTCTAAGGACCAAATATATTTTTCAATTCAGCACATATCTATCAAATATCTGCTATGTAGTAGGCCCATAAGGGATGCAAAGAGAAATAAAACTGTCCCAATTGTTAAGAAGCTTTTCTATCTATTATATTCCTCTCCACTTAGAAAATTATGACCTTAAATTTAGGCCATCATAACCTCTTCCCTGGACTATTTCAGTGCCTTCTTAATTGGTCTCTCCTCATTCCCATCTATTATCAACAAAGTTATAAAAGTAATATTCCTAAAGCACAGTTTTGATATTATTATTCCCAAATCGATAAACTCCTGTGGCTCACCATTTCCTTTCTGATTAAATTGAAACTCCTCTATTTGGTATTTAAATGAATATAAACTTCCTTAGTAAATCTTTAAAGCCCTTGGGCCCTTCCCATCTTTCAAGTATTCCTATTCCTTACTTGCCTCCATTAGACGTTTAATCCTGTGATACTAATTTGCTTTCTGTTCTTCAGACAAAACACTCCATTTCCCTGCATTTTCACTGGTTGTCCCCCATGACTGGAATTCTCTATCTCCTAATATCCTTCTTCTGGGTTCAGGTACTACCTAATATCCTACCTTCTTCAAGAAGCCTGTCTTATTGGAGCCAATATGGTAGAGTAAGGGCCAAAATCCAGTTCAATTCTCCAAATATTTCTCCTCCCCCCCAGAAATTGAATTAATGCCTCAAATCACATTTTGGAGAAGTAGACATCACAAAAGGTAAGAGGGAAACATTTTTTTCAGCCTAAACAATTTAGCTCTGCAAAAGAGATCTGAAACATTAAGGTGGGTACAGGCCTGGAATGCATCAGGAACACCAAAGGGAGACATTGGAGGTGGTAATTTTTTTCTCTTTCTAATATTTTATTTTTTCCCAATTACATTAAAAAAATTTAACCTTCATTTTTTTTTTACAATTTTGAGTTTCAAATTCACTCTGAGTCTCCCCATCCCCATCACTGAGAAGGCAAGCAATTTGATAAGTCATGTTATAAAAGAAAATAGAGACAAAAAATAAGAAAAAATATAAAACTTTAAAACAATATTCTTCAATCTGTATTCAGATTCCATCAATTCTTTCTCTGGAAATACATAGCATTTTTCATCATCAATCTTCCAGAACTATCTTGGATTATTGTATTGCTGACAATAGCTAAGATATTCACAATTGATAATTGTATGAAATTGTGTTTCTTTGTACAATATTCACCTGGTTCTGCTCAATTCACTTTGCATCATTTCATATAAGTCTTTGGCAAATTAAACAGTTCTGATATACCACCTCACACCTATCAGACATGACAAATGCTAGAGGGAATGAATTAGAATGCGTATATGAATGAACTGCTGGTACAATAATGAACTGGTACAATCATTCTGGAGAACTATATGAAACCATGTTTATATACTCTGATATAGTAATACCACAATTAGGTATGTACCACAAAGAGATTAAAGGAAAAAAACCTCTATGTGCAAAAATATTTCTATTTCTACCAGCTCTTTTTGTGAAGACAAAGAATTGGAAATTGAAAGGATGCCCATCAATTGGAGAATGGCTGAATAAGTTGTGTCATATGATTGTAATGGAACATTATGGCACTATAAGAAATGACAAAGTGATTGATTTCAGAAAAACACATCTATATGAACTGATGCAAAGGGAAGTAAGAAGAACCAGATCACTGTACACAGTACTAGCACTGTTGTATGATTGTCTATCACAAAAGATTTGACTACCATTAAAATTATTACAATGATCCCAAACAATTCCAAAGGATTCATGATGAAAAAAATCTTATCTACCTTCAATCAGAGAACTGATGAACTTAGAGTGCAAATTACTTTATGTCTCTTACTATTTTGTAAATATAGGTAATATGGAAATCTGTTTCCCAGGATTTCACATGTATAATTGATATTATATTCCTTGTCTTCTCAGTGAGTGGGGGCAATGGTTTGAGTGAAGGAATCTGAAACTCAAAATTTTAAAAGAATGTTTAAAAATAAACAATATTTGTTTTAAAATAGTGGTAGAACATGTTAAGTATACAACATATTGAAGCAAAAGTATCTTTTAACCTATTAATTAGGTAACCCAAAAGCCCCCAGCTACAGGAGTAAGAATTTGCTATTTGTTTAAAAAAGAAAATAAAAGAGACATGCATATAAACAAAAAAAAATTAACAAAAAACTTCAGGGGAAATGGAAAACAATCTGGCAGGAATTTGATTTTGACCAATACTTCATACCATATGCCAAGATGCAGTTCAAATGGATATATAATTCATACACAGCATGCCCTTGGTGTCTTGGTACACTTTTAAAGCTTTAGTGCTTTCTGGGGGTGTAAATGTTACAGAATTACAAAAAAAATCATTTGAAAACTTAACAATTTACATTTCTTTTGTCCTTAATTTTAAAGGATACTTTTACAATTTTTATTAATAAGAAGGGGCATACTGTCATTATGTGCTGCATATGTTAGGTCCTTTCTCATATGATGGCCCAGTAGAGAAGGTCCTGTTGCTCAATCATTTCTATCACCTGTTCTATCTTCATTAGATTTTTTCTTATGGGGTCATATTAAAATTGTCACATATTTATCAAAATCTCATTTTTGGATAATTCTATTGCTAATATTAAATATACATTCCTTTCAGTTATTGAGGAACAGCTGATGAAGATCTTTATGAAGAAAAATTATAAGTGATATATAACCAAAATGTGATTGTAATAAGAAACACATCAACATTTTAAAAAGTAAATAATTAGACTTTCAATTTTTATGCTATTTTTTATTTATAAACTTTGCAGTTTAGGGCACTTAAAATTATATTCAGACTTTTGAAATACCTTGTAGAAAAATTCGCAGCACAAACTAGAGTAAAACGGAAGAAATTACTGGTCACGTCTACAGATAGGGAAAGAGTTTGTGAGACCAAACAAGTAACAAAAAGAACCAAATAAGTTAAAATGAACATTTTTGATTACATAAAAATTACATTTTTGTAAAATATAAAGTTCTTAATTTTTACACAATTAAATACAAAGCAGCTAATGTAATGTAATGTAAACTCCTTGAGGGAAAGAACTGTTTCATTTTTGTCTTTGTTGTTTGTAGTATCTAACATAGAACAGGTGCTTATTAAATGCTTATTTGACTTACAATTTAGAGGAGAGATAAAAGATAGTTTCTGGTATTTATAAAAGTCAGAATATATCAAGTATCATAAGAAAGATACAAATTGTTCAAGGTCATACAGTCAATCAGCAAATAGTTGTGCAGGAACTCAAATCCAGATGGTTTAACCAAAAAACAAGGCATCTTTCTATTACGGTTTTCTAACAGGTAGAGATGTGTAGGAGCAAAGAGTACAACATGAGCATATGGGAAAATTAATATAGTTTGATTAGATGGTAAGCAGTCCAGTCAACCTTACTCCCCAGCTTTCCACACTAACAGAAGGGAAGAAGTAAAAAATAATTTCTATCAGTAGGTGGTCCAAAAGTCATTTTAATTTGCTTTTGAATGCATTCTATATTCTTAATCTGCCATTTTTTAATTTATTAAAATGAATTTATCTTTCCTGAGTAATCTCAGGCAGCTTTGCATTTTTAAAAATTAAACTATATATCATACATGGTCAGTGTATCTGACTCAGAATGGGACAAAAGTTCCATACCCAGTCTGTATCACTCAGTTGAGAGATTTAATGAAGAACAGATGAGGAAAGAAAAAAGAAGAGAGTGGAAGAGGAATGGATGAGCAGAAGATAGAAGGGGAAAGAAAAGGAGGGAAATGGGAAAGAAAAGGGAGACTGAAGAAAAGAGAGAAGACTTATGATTTATGAAGGAGGCTCAGAAGAGTGCTTCTTGGAGAGGGGAGAAAGCAGCCTAGCTTCAACTAATCCACATAGGAGATAGTTATTGAAGCAATAGTGGGGATATTAAAAATCCTTATGTAGGGCTAGATTTCAATGAAACTGACAGATGACAAAGTAAGGCTTTGAATGTTATCATGCTCAAGGTCATACAATGAGAGATGCCAAAAGATTGATATTGTAATGGAATTTCAGGTACCCTGGTGGGCTGATATGGGGAGGCAGGAGCCTTTTTGACATAACTCATATAGCAACAGCCAAACTTACATCTATCCAGTCTCATACAAGGTATAGCCTTAGAGAATAACTCTGTTCTTGAGACCAGGTCTGTAAGGACCTACACAATCAATCCTAGAAAGGTACAGGACCCTACTAGTGACCTATTCTACAGAAAAGACAACAGATGCTCTGAATAGTGAAATGGCTTGGTCAGATAGCAAGTTCATAAGTCAAGCAGATAAGGGGTGCTGAGACTGGTTTGGGCTGCCCACCCAGAATATCATCACACAGAGAGCTCTAACTCAGACCAGACCAAGATAAGCATTGTCCTTCTTTGGAAGGGCTTTTTCAACATTTTAACAGAGGGGAAAAAAAGATTTTTTTGTTTGGATGCCATAATTGGGCTATAAGTTAGAAAGGTGTTAATAGAATTCTAAACATCTATTTAAAAAATAAAACTCTTATCTAAACATAGTATGGGCTTCTCTCTCTCTCTCTCTCTCTCTCTCTCTCTCTCTCT
>JAJPUD010015637.1:16600-36714 GCA_023553655.1 Myrmecobius fasciatus | reverse complement strand
AAGGAGGGAAAGGGACCCACATGTGCAAAAATGTTTGTGGCAGCCCTTTTTGTAGTGGCAAGAAACTGGAAATTGAAAGGATGCCCGTCAATTGGAGAATGGCTGAATAAGTTATGGTATATGAATGTTATGGAATATTATTGTTCTGTAAGAAATGACCAACAGGAGGATTTCAGAGAGGCCTGGAGAGACTTGCATGAACTGATGCTGAGTGAAATCAGCAGAATCAGGAGAACATTATACACAGCAACAAGACTATACGATGATCAATTTTGATGGACATGGTTCTCTTCAACAATGAGGTGATTCAAACCAGTTCCTATTTTTCAGCGATGAAAATAGTCATATACATACAGAGGGAGGCCTGTGGGAACTGAGTGTGAACCACAACACAGCATTTTAATTCTTTCTGTGAATATTTCCATGCATTTTGTTTTCCTTCTTAGGTTGTTTTTTCTTCTTCTCTTTCTAGATCTGATGTTTCTTGTGCAGTAAGATAACTGTATAGATATGTATACATGTATTGTATTTGTTGTATAATTTATCCTATTTAGCATGTAGTAGATTACCTGTCATCTAGGGGTGGGGGTGGGGGGAAGGAGGGGAAAAGCTTGGGAAAAAAAGTTTTTGCAAAGGTCAATGTAGAAAAATCACTCATATGTTTTATAAATAAAAAGCTTTATAAAAAAAAAACAATATTAAATAGTAATGGTGACAGTGGGCAGCCTTGTTTCAATCCTGATCTTATTGGGAATAGTTATAGTTTGTCTCAATTACATATTATGCTTGCTGATGGTTTTAAGTAGATACTCCTAATCATTTTAAGAAAAAGCCCATTTATTCCTATACTGTCTAGGGTTTTTAATAGGAATGGGTGTTGGATTTTATCAAATGATTTTTCTGCATCTATTGAGATAATCATATCATTTTGGTTAGTTTGGCTATTGATATAGTTGATTATGCTAATAGTTTTCCTAATATTGACCCAGCCCTGCATTCCTGGTATAAATACTACTTGGTCGTAGTGTATTATCCTGGGGATGATTTTCTGTAATTTCGTTGCTATTTTATTTAAGATTTTTGTGTCAATATTCATTAGAGAAATTGGTCTACAACTTTCTTTGTCTATTTTTCTATTTTCATCCTACCTGGTTTAGCTATCAGCATCATGTCTGAGTCAGGAAAGGAATTTGGTAGGTCTCCTTCTTTCCCCATTTTTTTCAGATAGTTTATATAGTATTGGAATTAATTGTTCTTTGAATGTTTGGTAGAATTCACATGTAAATCCATCTGGCCCTAGAGATTTTTTCTTAGGGAGTTGATTAATAGCTGGTTCTATTTCTTTTTCTAATATGGGGCTATTTAAATAATTTATTTCCTCTTCTGTTAACCCTGAGCAATCTATATTTTGTAGATGTTCCTCCATTTCATTTGGATTTATCAAATTTATTGGCGTATAGCTGGCCAAAATAACTCCTAATTATTGCTCTAATTTCCTCTTCATTGGTAGAAAATTCTCCCTTTTCATTTTTGAGACTAACAATTTGATTTTCTTCTTTCCTTTTTCTAATCAAAATAATTAAGTTTATCTATTTTGTTGGTTTTTTCATAAAACTAACTCTTAGTTTTATTCATTAATTCAATAGTTTTCTTACTTTCAATTTTATTAATCTCCCTTTTTATTTTTAGATTTTTCAAATTTGGTATTTAATTAAGGGTTTTTAATTTGTTCTTTTTCCTGCTTTTTTAGTTGTAAGCCCAATTGATTTTCTCTTTCTCTATTTTATGCAAATAAGCACCTAGTGATATAAAATTTCCACTAATAACTGCTTTGGCTGCATCCCACAAATTTTTGTTATGTTGTCTCATTATTATCATTCTTTTGGATGAAATTATTGATTGTATCTATGATTTGTTGTTTCACCCACTCATTCTTTAGGCTTTGATCATTTAATTTCCTTTTTATTTTTCTCCTGTTTTCTCCTGGTCTTACATTGCATGTGATTTTTATTGCATCATGGTCTGAAAAAATGCATTTGTTATTTCTGCTTTTCTGCATTTGGTTTTGAGATCTTTATGCCCTAATACATGGTCAATTTTTGTATAAGTTCCATGAACTTCTGAGAAAAAAGTAAACTCCTTTCTGTCTCCATTCAATTTTCTCCAAAGAGCTATTATACCTAACTTTCCTAACCTTTTCTTTACCTCCTTAACTTCTTTCTTATTTATTTTTGGTAAAATTTATCTAATTTTGAGAGAGCAAGTTTGAGATCCCCCACTAGTATAGTTTTGCTGTTTTTTTCTTCTTACAGCTCTCTTAACTTCTCCTCTAGGAGTTTGGATGCTACACCACATGGTGCATATATGTTTAGTATTGATACTGCTTCATTCTCTATGGTAACCTTTAGTAAAATATAGCTTCATTCCTTATCTCTTTTAATTAGCTCTATCTTTGTTTTTACTTGATATGAGATGAGGATGGCTACCCCTGTTTTTTTTTTACTTCACCTAAATCATAATAGATTCTGTTTCAGAGCTTTACTTTTACTCTGTATGTATCACTATGCTTTAAATATGTTTCTTGTAAACAACATATTGTAGGATTATGACTTTTAATACAGTCTGCTATCTGCTTCCATTACATGGGAGAGTTCTGCCCATTCACACTCACAGTTAAAATAACTAATTCTGTATTTATTTCCTGCTATCTTTTTTACCCTGGTATACTTTTCTCTTTCCTTTCCCCCTTCCCTCCTCCCAAGTATTTTGCTTTTGATGACCAGCTCCCTCATCCAACCCTTCCCCTTTTTTTACACCTTTCCCCTAATACTTCTGTTTTCTCTTCTATTAGTTTTTCCCTTTCTTTTTCCCCTTTCTCTCCCACTTCCCTATGAGGTGAGGCACGTTTCTCTGTGAAACCAAATATATCTGATATTCTCTCTTTGAGCCAAAATCTGGTGAGAGTAAGATTCACACAATGTTCATCTCCCTCCCTTCTTTCCTTCAATTATAATAGGTCTTCTTTGCCTCTTCATGAGATGTAATTTCCCTTATTTTACCTCCTTTTCCCAATAAGGTCCCCTTTGTACCTCTAGTTTCTTTTTCATATTATCATAATAAAATCAAATTATACCCACACTCTCTAAGTATACTCATAACAAAAATATAGTTCTCAAGTGTTCTTTCCTTTTTACATTTTTATATTTCTTTTGAGTTCTGTGTTTTGAGATCAGATTTTTTGTTCAGTTCTGATCTCTTCATTAGAAATAGGTGAAATTCACCTATAGCATTCAGTGGTTTATTCTACTTTTTAAGGAGTTGTTTTCTTCAGGCAAATTTTTTCCTTCCTTTTCCAAACTCTTAACTTTCTCATATATACATCTCATTTCTTTTCTCATTTTTTTTTCTTCTACCTCTCTTATTTGCCTTTGGAAGTCTTTTATGAGAATTTTCAAGAAGTCTATTTGGGCTTGAGACCAAGGAGATTTCTTTTGTGGACATTCCTCCTGTGAGTTTATGTTTTGGTCTGCCCTCTCATTATAGTAGCTTTCTATGGTCAAAGTTGTTTTCTGTTTCTTGCTTATTTTCTTTCCTTTTGTTTTGGTATTTCCTCCTTTTTTAACCTTTTAGGTGGAGTTCTGCTCCTGGGATAAAGTGAAGATGTCCCAAGCTTTCTGTGCAGCTCTGAGCCTTAGTTTTGAGCACAGGGCCCTCTTGTGTTTGTAGGGGGTACCTTTGCCTGTTCTATTCAGGAAATATTCTGGTTTCCCAAAATTTGCCTTCTGAGCTCAGCCTGGAAGTTGCCCCACTGATTTGCTCCTCTACTCAGCCAAGACGGAGGGTTTTAGTTGCCAATTTGCTTTGATTAAGTCCCTCTTACTGGCTTTCTTAGAGTCTGTATGACCTGGTCTGAACATGTTTTTTACCCTAGTGAGACTGACCTTTCTTGAAGTTTTTCCAGTATGTCTTGAGCTGGAGAGTGGTTTCATTCCATCAGACCCTGTTCAGTGCTTGGTTTCATGTGGTTTCAAAGGAAACTGGGAGAGCTGGAGCAGCTTCCTGACTTTAGTCCACCATCTTGGCTCCACCCCAGGAATTCTTCCTTCCTTCCTTCCTTCCTTCCTTCCTTCCTTCCTTCCTTCCTTCCTTCCTTCCTTGCTTCCTTCCTTCCTTGCTTCCTTCCTTCCTTCCTTCCTTCCTTCCTTCCCTCCTTCCCTCCTTCCCTCCTTCCCTCCTTCCTTCCTTCCTTCCTTCCTTCCTTTCTTCCTTCCTTCCTTCCTTCCTTCCTTCCTTCCTTCCTTCCTTCCTTTCCTGTTTGGTGAGCTTTAAGGTTGCACTCTGCTGTTGGGGTAGAAGGGGATGCTGTCCCAAGCTTTTTGGGTGCTCTGAGCTTTGGCTTTGAGCCCAGGGGTCCCTTATGTTTGATGTCTTGCTCACAGCAGAGGGTAGCTCTACCTGCTGTCTTCAGACAACAGACTTGTTTCCTAGACAGGCAATTTCTCTTCTCCCCTGGAATTGGAGGCTGCCCCTCTGCTGTAATTTGCTACTGACCCAGGACAGAAGGTTTTCGTTGCTGATCAGCTGTGTTTAAGAGCCTCTCCCTGGATTTCCTGGACATTTCTTTCATTGCAGGGAGACTGACCTTTTTTGAAATCTTTCTAAAATATCTTGAGCTGAAGAGTAGTTTCATTCCATCAGACTCTGTTCAGGGGCTTGGTTTCATGGGGTTTTGAGGGAAACTGGGAGAGCTGTAGCAGCTTCCTGGCTTCATTCCACCATCTTTGCTCTGTCCCTCTAGCATTCCTATTGAAAAGACCAGAATCAAATAGAAAATTTGACTTTTAAATGCAAGACTCAAGAGAAGCATAAAAAGGTAAACAGGAAAGAGAAATCATAAAAGATACAATAAAGTTAAACTTTACATTCCTACCTGAGAAGATGATACTCCTAAGAACTTTATCTTATTAGGGAAGTTAGGAGTATACATAGAGGACACAGGTATGAGTTGAATATGGTATGATGATGTGTTAAAAAATAAAATTATTTTTTATTTAAGGGGTTCAAAAATACTTTTACAGAGGAGGGTAAAATACAGTAGATACAGGGGGAGCTCTTGAATCTTATACTCATCATAATTGGCTCAGAGAGGGAGTTGAGTATAGCATCTAACTTACTCTAAAGGAAAGTAGAAGGGGAAAGAAATAAGAGAATGGGAATAGGTCTAATAAAAAGCAAGGAAAATTGAGCAAGGCATTAGTCAGAAGCAAAGCAAAGTATTTTGAGAATGAGCAGGGTGAAGCGAGAGAGTGAGACAGACAGACAGACAAACAGACAGAAAAGAAGAAATAAGATAGGGGGAAATATATAATAATCATAACTGAGAAAACCTTTTATAGAAAGTTTCTCTAATAAAGGTCTCATTTACCAAATATATAGAAAACTGAGTGAAATTTAGAAGAATAGAAGTCATTCTCCAGTTGATCAATGGTCAAAGCATATGAAGAAGCTGTTTTCAGATGAAGAAATCAAAGTTATCTATAATAATATGAAAAAATGTTCTAAATCACTATTGATTAGAAACATGCAAATTAAAACAACTCTGAGGTACCACCTTTCTTCTATGAGATTGGCTAATATCACAGAAAAGGAAAATGGCAAATATTGAAGGGAATTTAGGAAAATTGAGACAATAATGCATTGCTGGTAGAGTTGTGAACTGATTCAACCATTTTGAAAAGTAATTTGGCACTATGCCCAAAGAGCTATAAAATTATGTACATAAAATTACATATGCCCTTTGTCCAAGGTTTGTATCCCGAAAGAGATAAAAACAGAAAGAAAAAAAGATACATGTATACATACATACATATATATGTATACATATTTATAACAGCTCTTTCTATACTATAGTTTGGTATGATGGAATAATAATTGTACTTTAAAAACTGATGAGCAGCATAGTTTCAGAAAAACCTGGAAGGACTTACATGAACTGATATAAAGTAAAATGAGCAGAACCAGGAGAAGAACACTGTTTTGCATGACTGCACATGTATAACCTATATCAAATTTCTTGCTGTCTCAGAAAGGAGAGGAGGGAAGGAGAGAATTTGGAACTGAAAAGTTTTTTTAAAATTAATTTTAAAATTATTTTTATATGGAATTGGAGAAAAGCCTTTAAAAACCAATCAACAGCTGTTGAAACCTTATAAACATGTTGGTAAATTAGAAGAATATTTATGATTCTATATCTTTTGAATTTTTGAAGAAGGCCTTATTTTCCAGTACTTAAAATAACATACAACCTCTCTTGTGTTCATGAAATACCAAAGAGTTTGACTTGATCTACAGGCAGTGATCTCTGTATACATTTCATTGTGGTAGGAACCATTATCAAAAGGGTATCAAGGTTTATTTTCCCTGGGTGGCTTCCAGCATTGCAAGTAGCCTCAGTTCTCTGAATATCTAGACCTAGCTTATGTTCTTTTTTTTCCTCAAGAGGCTACAGCCCATTTAATAGAGTTGGACATGTCAGGAAAGTGAGTGGGTATATGTGTGCTCACCTCTGACACTTATTAGTTATGTAGCCAGAGAGAAATACATTTATCTCTCCATGCTTCAGTTTCCCCATAAAACAAGAATAATTATAGCAGTCGCACCTAACTGACAGGGTTGTGAGATTCAAATGAGAGAATACATAAAGTATATGGAGTATCTTAAATGTACTAGATAAATGTTGGCTATTATAATAGTTAAAGATAGAAAGATTACAAAGTTTGGAAGTGGCACATAGAAGAAAGCCTAGACTATTATGAATACATTTCTTTATAAAATGCACATTTGAAAGCTGCCAGTCTATGTTGGTGGAGGATCTTTCTAACTCTGGGAGAACTTGGAACCAATGATATCATAGGTCTTGGCAAAAAAAAAAGATTAACACTTGCAAAGTGTATAAACTTTAAGAAATTTTTATGGGGTATTTTTCCTGCTTGCTTCACAAAAGTTTTATTTTGCCAATTGATAATCTCACATTCAGAGATTCATTTTATCCTTTTTCAAGGTCCTTCCCCTTATGTTATTTTGCTATGTGAGCCTCTTTCTTCCTTGTATACCACAGTGTATATGATATTGATACATACATTGAACTGACCTCTTCAAGGAGGTTGTTCTTTCCATAAAAAAAAAAAATTCCATCCCCAGTTGAGAAATGGCTAAAAGATATAACAAATAGTTTTCAAAGTAAGAAATGAAAGCTATCAACAACCATATGAAAAAATTCTCCAAGTCACTAATAATTGTATTTTTTATTTATTTTTTAAAGCTTTTTATTTGTATAACATATGTACAGTTAGTTCCTCAGTATTGATCTTTACAAAGCTTTCCATTACAGATTTTACCGCCAGTCCCCTCCCCTCCCTAAGATGGCAGGAAGTCCACTACATGTTAATAACGATAAGATACTTGACAAGTTGTTTTGCAAGAAAAATACTATCTACAAGAAAAAAAATCAGAGAAAGGAAACACAATGCAAGCAAACATCATTAGAGAGCATGAAAATGTTATGTTGTGGTCCACATTTCATATCCCTCTCTCTGGGTGTATATGACTTTCTTCACTAAATAATTGGAACTGTTTTGAGGCATTACTTTGTTGCAGAGAGCCATGTCCATCAGAGTTCATCATCATATAGTATTGTTGTTACCGTGTATAATGATCTCCTGGTTCTGCTCGTTTCATTCAGCATCAGTTCATGCAAGTCTCTCCAGGCCTCTCTGAAATCGTCCTGCTGGTCGTTTCTTACAGAGCAATAATATTCCATAACATTCATATATCATAATTTATTCAGCCACTCTCCAATTGATGGGCATCCCTTCAGTTTCCAGTTTCTAGCCACTACAAAAAGAACTACCACAAACATTCTTGCACATGTGGGATCCTTTCCCTCCTCTAAGATGTCTTTGGGATATAAGTCCAATAGAAACACTGCTGGGTCAAAACTGCCTATGGTAAGAGTTCTCTTCTGCTTCTTACTCATCATTCATTCATTCATTCATTCATTTATTTACTTATTTTTTAAAGCTTGGGGTCTGTGCAGAGAAGCAGCAGCTAGCTGTGGTAATTTGCCCTGGGGCAGTTCCGCTACTTAACTTCTGGTACTGGCCATTGGGCTAGGACCATGTGTTTGTAATGGGTTACAAACTGCCTTTTACAAAAGGCAGATCTGCCAGAGCACCTGCCCGCAATCAGGGCAGAGTGTCCCGAGTGCCTCAGAAACTCTCACCAGCTGTTTTGAGTTTCTGCCATGCTGAGCCCGGCCCAGTTTCCTGGCTCTCCCAGACACTGGGCAAACTGTTCACCCCCACTGCTCACCCCCTCTGCCCGACTGAAACAGACCTTTATGAAGTTCTTCAAAGGTAACTTCAGCAAGCAGAATTTCCTATTCCAAATATTTCTGGGTTCGTTGACTTAAAGATCAGTTCAGAGGCTTATTTTCCTATTGATTTGAGAGAAGGTCAGAGGAGGTCACAGAGAGTCGCTCAGTCTGCCATCTTGGCTCCGCCCCTTCCTCTCAAGTCATTAATAATTAGAGAAATACAAATTAGAGAAATTCAGGTTGAACTTCATAACCATTAGATTATCAAAGCTGATAAATAGAAAATGATTAATGTTGGAGGATAAATGGGGAAAAGATACAATAATGTACCTTTGGTGAAGCTATGAAATTGTATAGACATTCTGTAAATCAATTGGAAGTATGCCTGAGAAGTTATTAAGGTATATAACTGGGGGGGGGGGGTAACCACATTAGCCATGTATGCCAATAAGATGAAAGAGGGAAAAAAGACCTATACATACAAGATATTTTATAACTGCTTTTTTGTAGTGGCAAAAAACTGAAAATAAAGGGTGTCCTTTGGGGCATGACTGAATAATGAATGTAATCTGATATTATTATGCCATAAGAATTTACAAAAGAGATAGTTTTAGAGAAACCTGTGATGATTTATGTGAACTTATATTGAGGGAAGTAAACAAAACTAAGGAGAATATTTTAAAATTATTTTTTAAATTTATGTATGCTCTTATTTGGATTTCTAGTTTATCATTATGCTGAACAGAGTTCAAAAGTCTTTTAAAGTTGCATTTGTTATAACATTTTTTTCAAGTTTGTTCTGTCTCCTTACTTCACATAAATTCATAGTGGTCTTCAGAGTTTCCTCTGAAACTATGCATTCTGTCATTTCATTTGGCACAATAATCTTCTATTTATATTCATGTACTATAATTTGTTGAGCCTTTCCCCAATAGATGGGCACTCCTTTACTTTCTAGTTTTGGTCTAATATAAAAGAACTACTATAAAATATTTTAACCTATAGATTCTCTTCCCTTTCTTTGATCCTTGATCTTACTACAGGCCTAGTAATATTGTAGGTAGAATAAGGGGTATACATGTTTTAGTAACATTTTGGGCATCATTCCAAATTGCTTTCAAGAATTTCTGGACCAGCAGTCTGCTTGGCACACAACCCTTCCAACATATGTAATTTTCCTTTTTTGTAATCTTGGCCAGTCTGATGAGTATGAGTTAACAATATCATAATTGTTTTGATTTTCTTTCATTCCTCTTACTTTTAATTATTTGCAATATTTTTTCATGTGGTTGTTGAAAACTCGAATTTGTTCCTTTGTAAATTGTCTGCATATAAGTTTTGACCATTTATAAATTGGGGAATGGCTCTTATAAATTTGAATCAGTTCCTTATACATCTTGGTTTTGAGAACTGCATCAGAGAAACTTATTGCAAGATTTTTTTCTCTGATTTCTTGTTTCTCTTCTAATTTTATCCTCTTTAGATTTGTTGGTGCCAAACCATTCTTATATATTTACAACTGCCCATTTTATCTTTTGGTTCCATTTCTTTTTTAGAAAGGAACACTGCTTATATGTTCATATGTAAAACGTAATTTTATCCTTGTTTCTCTAATTTGCCTATGAAATCTAGTTTTATCACAAAGAAATGTAAATACATTTGGAGTTTACCTTGGCATATGGTATGAACTATTAATTTATACCCAGTTTCTTCCAAAATTCTTTTCTAGTTTTCCTGGATGTTTTAATTAAGTACCAAATCCTTATCTCAGTAACTAGATTTCCTAGGTGTATCAAACACTAAACTAGTGTATTCATTTGATTCTACATATTGTGTACCTAATCTCTTCTATTGATCTATTTTAATCAGTACCAAATCATTTTAATGATTACTGTTTTGTAGTACAGTTTGAGATCTGCTAATGTGCCTCTTTCCTTTCCAGTTTTTTTTATAATTATCCTTCAAATTCTTGGCCTTCTATTCCTCTGTATAAGGATTGTTATTTGTTATCTCTATAAAATAATCCTGTGGTAGTTTAATTGGTGTATACCTGAAAAAGTAAATTAAATAATGATACACTTCAAAAGACTTAAATTCAATGCAATAAACAACCACAGTACCAAAGGCCTAATAATAAAGCAATACTACCCACCTTCTGAAAGAGAGATGATGGACTCAGGATGCAGAATTAGGAATATATTTTTGGACATGGCAAATATGGGAATTTGTTTTATTTGACTATGTATATTTGTTATAAAAGTTTTGTTTTTCTTTTTCCCCAGTGGATAAGCTCATAGAAAGGAGAGAAAATAAATGTTTCTTCTTTGAAAAGAAAATTCCGTCATTTTGAAACAACTCTGCTTTATAAACATTCCCTTTCATTACTCTATCCTTTCCCGCACATCATTCATCCCCAAACCTACTTCTGGCTCTTCCTCTTTCATGTGTTTTTTTTTTTTTTTTTTTTTTTTTTTTTTTTGTGCTGGATATGAGAGTCTATGAGGAAATGGCCATTGTGGCAGGTGTATTAGGTGGCATTGTCCAGGAGGGTGCTGACAATGAGTGGGTAATATGGGGTGCTTGGATGATATCAGAGAGCGATTGGAATGCAGAAAGCATGCCAAGGAGAGCAGACAATCAAATCTGTGAATAGCACGGCTTTTGCAGGATTTTTTTAATTCCTTCTCCAAATCAGATATGAGTCGAGCAGACTTTCCCACATTGGAAATGATGCTTGTATTAGGTTATGTGGAAAGCATTAAAACAAAAAGGCATGCTAGTACCCTTAGTCAGAAAGCAGCACAGCTGGTGACTCTGGGTTATGTATGACCAACTGTCAAACAGAAGAATCACAATGAAATTACCAGATCAACTGTTGGGTCAGAAGCATTTTTTCTTATACTGAGCTTTAATGCAGAGAAACAAAAAGAAGTGCTTAGACTTTATATAAAAGTGGTGATCAGCATATGCATATGCCTCAACCATGTCAACATAAAACATTGCTCTCCAAAAAATACCTAATGTAGATAGAATACTGTATTTGAAATCAAATGATCTGGATATGAGTTCTTTTGACACCTTCTGTCTATGTGGTCTTAGAGTCAGTTCCAAACACCCACAAACCTCATTTCCCTTATCTATAAAATAGGAATGATGATCTGCAGTTGCCATGGAAAAAGGCTTTATGAACTCTAAAGAATTAGAGAAGTAGGAGCTGTTATTAACTTGAAAAAAGTAGCAGATTTTAAGATCAATGAGTATAAAGCTTTGTTTAATCTTCCTAAATGTGTGAAACTGTCCCCTGCACATAGTAGGTTTTTAAGAAGTGTTTATGGACTTGAATGGAAAGTTACAAAGATAATTTTCCCCCAGAATATTTACTATCTTGCACACATGGCCCATCTATTGTTCATGAAATAAAAACAAGTCACTTTGGGCTTTTTTGATTTACTATATGACTATGTCTTTACTGAGCACTAACTTACATAACCCATTCTTTTTTTTCCACAAAGAGCTTTTGCAAATTCATATCTTTAGTAAGCTTTGAATTTTCCTTTGAAAAAGTAATATGATAAAAATTAATCTTTCTTTCCAAGTTTGCCACTTGGAGATTTGTCCTTATTTTCTACCTTCTGCACTACCTTAATACCCTTTTAAAAGGATCATATAGTCCAAGATTAGAAATGCATCTGGAAAATGCACAGCAGATAACAGAAAATAAATGATAATATCCAACTGTGCCCAATTCACACGTGTCATGAGTAATAATAGGTTTGCTTTTAAAGGTGGATAAAATGCTTGGGGTTGAGCCAGATGGATATTTGGAGACAGCAGGGTGTTGGAAGAGGTCTTAATTCATTTTTATATATGCTCGATTTTTTTTCACTTTTTGCAAGTAAATCTCCATCTGCAACCATCTTCAAAGTCTTTTTGGGAATTTAACCAATCTTTGTTCAGTATTCAGCTAAATTAGTTTTTAAAAGACATCCAAATGTGCCCATATACTTTCGATTAATAGAGTCCAATTGTTGTGCCCTTCACCTTGTACTATTTCATCATCATTCTATTTTTAAGAGCTGCCTAATTTTATGTGTAAACAGTTTGGGTAAGAATTTTACAGCAGTTCAATTGTACATAGACCAATTTAGGATTTTCCCCATTACATAATAATCAGGATTCCATGTAGAGGACTTGAACAAAGTCTAGGCCTGATGTCCAGATCAGAGTTTACAACTCTCTTATTGGTGGGAGAAGCAGGGTCAGGAGTCAGCATGTTCTCCATGAGCCCTGCACACAATATTCCATGCCACAAAGGAAATGAAGCTCCCACGGGACAGAGTACAAGTGTTAGTTATCTCATGCTCTATATAAAGCTGAGCTAGCTGTGGAATAAGTAGAAGTCTTTTTTTATCTCCTGCCTGAGCCATGCTTTAGTCAGCTTATCTTCCAGCCCATCTGCCACCAGACTCGACTTCTCTTTTGCAGCTCGGCTAGGCTTTCTGCAACAACTTCACACTTACCACTGCTCTTTAGAGAGGAGACCAAGAGATAGTTTGAGCTGGTCAGCACTGAGCATAAAGCATAACTCTTAACATAAAGTATCATGAGATCTCTTTCAGCTCTAAATGTCTGATCCTTTGAGATATAAGAACGAACTACAGGAGCAGTCACCAAGTTGATTTGGATTGAAACAGTGGACAGTTATCATGGAGACTTAAAGGAGCATCTCCCCACTGATAGCCTAAGTTTATGGATTCTTAGCAAATGAATCTCTTTATACCAAGTAAACTTTTGGTGTCCTCTATTTCAATGTAAATTCCTGGGAGAATGAGGAGAAAAGGGATTTTTTTCTTTTATTTCCAGCATTTCATTCAATGCCTGGTAAATCTAATCCCAGTCTCAAAGCTTATTAGCATGAGAGGGAGAAGTAGAGTTGGTGAGGGCTGGAGAGCTCCAGGCTTCTTCACAGTCATCTTCAGGAACCTTCAAGCTTTAAGTTGCTTCTGTTACTTCTGATTTCCAGTTTTCAGATGGAAGAGGCGATACACCTACTTTATATTGTCATAGAAAAAGACTCTGGGAGGAAGCCGACATAAGAAGATTTGAGAGTCTCCATTATCGTCCTAGCCCAGCTTGTTAGAGGGAATTTCACCACATCTCAGAGGGAGGAAGAATAGACATCTCTAGCTTCTTCTCTCCCCTCCATTCTCCAAGGGAGGCTTTAATTCCTTCCAGTAGGGGAAGCAGAAAATTGGGGCAGAGGCTGCTCTGCTCTTCTCAGAGAGAGAGATAGTAGAGTTATATCTTTCTCTTCCTTATTGTTAGTCTAGGAGATATAATCAGGTTCAGTCTAACTTCTGATCACTTTGTCATTTAGGAGGGGACTGGACCCCAATCACTATGACCAAGCCTCTTTCCCACCAAATGCTAGTTCTACAATGAACATATATAACAAGCAGCAAAGAGAGAAAGAGAAAACAGAACAGAGATAGAGATAACAGAAGGTGGAGAGACAGAGGGGCAAGGGGAAGAGAGAAAGAGAGAGAGGGAGAGAGAGAGGGAGAAATAAAGGGAAGGAGAGAGAGAGACAGATAAACATTCAGACAGGAGAGAGAGACAAGAGACAGACAGACAGACAGGAGAGACAGGAGAGAGAGACAGACAGATAGGAGAGAGAGACAGACAGACATTCAGACAGGAGAGAGACTGACAGACAGACAGGAAAGACAGACAGACAGACAGACAGGAGAGAGCCAGACAGATAGACAGACATACAGGAGAGAAAGACAGACAGAGAGAGAGAAAGAGAAAAAGAGATAGAGACAGAAAGTGTAAGCATGTCAACTCTTACCCAAGGGGAAACTCTTGCAATTCTCTAGTGCAGCAAGCTAGGGATGAGGACATTGTAGAGACTTCCACCTCCTTTCATTTTTTCCCAAAGTCTTTCTTCAGTAATCTGAAGTTAGGTTGTCTTTGTCCATCTTCCTTCTCATAAATGAAAGCCAGAGGCACCCAAAGCAGCTACACAGCCCAAGGAGACTTTCTAATTTGAAGAAGATGGGAGAACCAATGGGACTTTCCTCTCACCCACTCTTACCAAATCCCCCCACCCTCACACCATACAGGGCTTTCATCTCCACCAGTGAAGAGTCCTATACCAATGAGCTTTAAGATAGAGGTTACATAACCACTAAAGAAGTGTTTGTTGATTGATTCAAAGGGCTTTCAGAGGTCAGCTCTACCAGGAATTATTCTACAATATCCCTAACAAGCAATCATTCAGTTTCTGCTGGAAAACTTCCAGTAATGAGGGAGTCACTGCATTGAGTTTCTTCTATTTTGGGGCAGTTGTAATTGTTAGGAAATCCTTATTTGAGCCAAAATATATGTCTTTATAACTTCTGCCCTGTGCTTATAATTCTCCCCAATTGAGTTATTAAAAGAAAATATAATTCTTCTTCACAACATCTCAGCAATTATTTGAAGATACCTATCATGTCAGTCCTCAGTCTTTCTTCAGGCCTGTGACTTTTCACAGTCTTCCCTCATTTAAATCTAATTCATTTGCAAGTCATGGCATCACCTCCCTGATGTCATGGTCCTTCTTGAGAATGAAGGACAAACAACAATTTGTGCGTAAGATGCCCCATTGGGAACCCTACTAGCCAATTCTAGTTGAGCAAAACATCTCCCTCCCTCCCTCCCTCTTCCCTTCCTTCCTTCTTGACTTCCTTCCTTTCTCCTCTCACTCCCTACTCTTCCACTGTCTATATAGGGAATCATTCGTTTATCTGCAGGTGCTCTGCCCAAACAAGATAAACTTTGATCACTGAGACCCCTTCAGATGTCTTTGTATTTATTAGCTAAATTTCTTTTTTAAGGATCATGCCTTAAACCCAAATCACTCCGCTCTCATTGACTGGCCAGCAGTAGGTCCAAACCAAGCCTCATTTATTCAGTTTTGGGGCTCTGATGTAAATGATGACTCTGAGTAAGTGCAAATAGCAGTTGTTTCTGTTTTGTCCAGAAATTCTAAGGGTCTTCTCTTCCCAGATTGAGTGATTTTTTTTTCTTTTTTGAATAAGTACAAGAAGCCATTCTTTGCCTCATTTCTTACTTAGCTTTAATCACTGAATGGGGGTTGTCTCAATCAAAGTGAGATCTGAAAAAGACCTTAGCATAAAGACCCCAAAGTCTCCTAGTACATCAGAGTCATCTCCAATGGCCTTGATCTATATGTGACCACTGGAGTCAGATAGCTCTGGAGAAGAGAGTGAGGGCAGTGACTTTGCACAGCTCTCCCTCACTTAAATCCAATTCATTTGTAAGTCAGGATATCACCTTCCTGATGGCAAGGTCCCTTGTGAGAAAGGACAAACAACCCAATTTTTTCAACTTTTTTATATAGAATAATTATATATTCTCTTACCATCATTATCACTCTCCTTTAGTTGTACTCTAAATAATCTATGTCTCTCTTAAAATTTAGTGTTAGAATTGCATAGTGATGCTATGATCAGAATAGAGAACCTTAATTCACTCTTTTGTCCTTCTTCATACCCCAAGGAACTTCATCAAATTGATAGAATTAATCTTAGTACTCCTTATCCATCTGATCAAAAGGAGCTCCTCACTAAACCTCCAATTAAGGAGGGCATCCAGGGTAGTTTCTTTCCTTATTTGGATAATAATGATAACTGATATTCATTTAATGCTTATTTTATGCCAACTTCTGTGCTAAACACTCTATCATTACTATATTATTTTGTCCTTACAATAATCCAGGATAGGTGCTTTTATTATGCTCATTTTATAGATGAGGAAACTGAGGCAGACAATGACTCATTCAAGATCACACAGCTTGGAAGTGTCTGAGGTTGGATTTGAACTCAGGATTTCCTTATTGTAGATCCAGTACTTTATCAAGTGTTCCACCTAGTTGCCCTTGAAACTTCTTTGGACTTATATCATGTCCCCAATACAGATGTTCTTCCTCTACTGCATGCCTCTTTTCTTTTTTTTTTCTTTTTTCTTTTTTTCTCTTTTTTCTTTTTTCTTTTTTAAATTTTATTTTATTTGCAAAACATGTATGGGTAATTCTTCAACATTAACCCTTACATATCTTTCTGTTACAAATTTTCCCCCCAACTCCCCACCCCTCCCCTAGATAGCAGGATATCCACTACATGTTAATTATGTTAAAATACTTGACAGATCGAATATATGTATACACATTTCCACACTTATCATTGTTGTGCAAGAAAAATCGTATCTACACGAAAGACATATCAGATAAAGGAAACACAATGTAAGCAAACATCAATCGAGAGTATGAAAATGTTATGTTGTGGTCCACATTTCACATCCCTCTCTCTGGGTGCATATGACTTTCTTCAGTGAACAATTGGAGGTGGTTTGAAACATTTCATTGTCAAAGAGAGCCATGTCCATCAAAATTGATCGTCATATAGTATTGTTGTTGCCGTATATAATGATCGCCTGGTTCTGCTCATTTCACTCAGCATCAGTTCATGTAGGTCTCTCCAGGCCTCTCTGAAATCATCCTGCTGGTCGTTTCTTACAGAGCAATAATATTCCATAACATTCATATACCATAATTTATTCAGCCATTCTCCAATTGAAGGGCATCCATTCAATTTCCAGTTTCTAGCCACTACAAAAAGGGCTGCCACAAACATTCTTGCACATGTGGGGCCTTTTCCTTTCTTTATGATTTCTTTGGGATATAAGCCCAATAGAAACACGGCTGGGTCAAAGGGTAGGCACAGTTTGATCACTTTTTGAGCATAGCTCCAAATTGCTCTCAAGAATGGTTGGATCCGTTCACAGTTCCACCAACAATGCATCAGTGTCCCAGCCCTCCCACATCCCCTCCAACATTCATCATTATCTTTTCCTGTCATTTTAGCCAATCTGACAGGTGTGTAGTGGTACCTCAGGGTTGTCTTAATTTGCATTTCTCTGATCAATAGTGATTTGGAGCACCTTTTCATATGACTACAAATAGTTTTAATTTCATCCTCTGAAAATTGTCTGTTCATGTTCTTTGACCATTTATCGATTGGAGAATGGTTTGAATTCTTATAAATATGAGACAATTCTCTATATATTTTAGAGATCAGACCTTTATCAGAACCCTTAAATGTAAAGATGATTTCCCAATTTATTGCTTCCCTCCTAATCTTGACTGCATTGGTTTTGTTTGTACAGAAACTTTTTAACTTAATATAGTCAAAGTTATCTATCTGGTTTTCAATTAAGAGTTCCAGTTCTTCTTTGGACATAAATTTATTCCATCTCCTTAGGTCTGAGAGGTAAACTACATTACGTTCCTGTAATTTACTTATAATATCACTCTTTATATCCAGATCATGAACCAACTTAGATCTTATCTTGGTATGTGGTGTTAGGTGTGGGTCAAGCCCTAATTTCTTCCACACTAGTTTCCAATTTTCTCAGTAGTTTTTGTCAAATAATGAGTACTTATCCCAGAAGCTGGGGTCCTTGGCTTTATCAAAGACTAAATTGCTATAGTTATTGCCTAGTTTGTCTTGTGATTCTATCCTATTCCACTGATTGACTACTCTATTTCTTAGCCAGTACCAAATGGTTTTGATGACCTCTGCTTTGTAATATAGTTTTAGATCTGGTACAGCAAGTCCGCCATCATCAGCCTTTTTTTTTCATTAATTCTCTTGACACGCTTGACCTTTTGTTCTTCCAAATGAATTTTGCTACTATTTTTTCTATATCTGTAAGATAATTTCTTGGGAGTTTGATTGGTATGGCACTAAATAAGTAAATTAGTTTGGGTAGTATTGTCATTTTTATTATATTCACTTGGCCTACCCATGAGCATTTTATGTTTTTCCAATTGACTAGGTCTGATTTTATTTGCTGCACGCCTCTTTTCTATTTCTTCTATTTGTCATCTTACCACATTATAAGTTCTTTGAGAAGATGGACTATCTTGTGCCCTTCTTTCTATCCCTAATGCTTAGCACAATGCCTGGTACATAGTAGGCACTTCAGAAATATTTGACTGTCTATTTCCTCCAGATTATTTCCTCTTATTTCTGAACACCACATTTCTGTTAATAATGCAAAAAAAAATCTCTTAAGCTTTTTTTTTAGCTGCCACATCACTTTACTGGTTCTTTTTTAGTTTTCAGTCCAACAAATGCCCCAAGCTTTTTTGCTTACATATAGCTGTATATATAGTTACATTTCCCCTGTATCCATGCAATTGATATTTCAAAAACAGACATTCTTTCTCTCTCTCCAATACCACGGTCTAGAACAGTTCTATTATTGTTGTAAGGGGATCTAAGGAAATATTCCATTTCCAAGTAAGGAGACTGGATTTTTAATCCAAGTCAAGATAACAAGAATTTATTAAGTGCCACCTAGATGCAAGACATTCTAATCATAAAAAGATAGAACTAAGAAATAGCCCCTATCTGCAAGGAGCTTATATTCTGTTGGAACAAAACAATATGTAAACAAATCCATTTCAATATGCATGATATGGTTGCACATATATGATGCATTAGCTGATTACTAGTTTAAAATCTGGAGGAGGGAGATGAACAAAAGAAGGAAAAAATCAGAACTCTTTTTTTAATGAATGTTAATATTTGTGATTTACTTGTAATTGGAAAAATGAAATACTATTAAAACAATAAATAAACATAGATTATGTTTTCAGGAGGAAGAAATGATCACTAGCATTTGACTTGGGGCGGGGAAGAGTCGAGAAAGGTTTCCAGGAGGATCTAACATATGAACTGGGCCTTAGAGGAGGACTCAGGACTTTGACCAGTTTCTTTTCTTTCCTTGTGATTAGTTTCCTCAAAACCTGCCTGTTAGTACTCCATGGTGCTTTTCTGCTCCTCTTTCCTCTTCTTTCAGGTATTATAATCCAAATCAGCTTTGTTGAATTACTTTGTATGCCATTATGTACCTCACTTCTTCTTAGTCAAACATCTGACATGTAAGGTTCTTGTTTGGGCTTAAAATATTCCGTAAACTGAAGCCCATATGCAAGTTAAACCCATTTATAACCCTAAAGCAAAACAAATAAGCCTTTTGAATATTATATATTTCTACTTAATTCCAGTATTAAGTTTTGGTTGCCTTGCTTGAGCTTTAAGAACCCCTAGGAGTTATTGCAAACTCTGTTTTTTGCAATCAGACCATCATCACAATATCATTTCCAAACTGAAAATCCAGATCTCATGCAACCAAGTTTTTTCCCTCAGATACCCTTTCTTCATGCAAATAATATTCAATTGACCATTCTTCTTTTTCATCCTTTAATTATATAGTTATATTCATAGTCAGATGAGCACAAATGGAACTCAAAGACCATCTAGTCCCAATACCCTCATTTATATATGAGAAAAAAGAAACCAAAAGAGAAGAATGAATTATCTGGAGTCACATGGTAGTAAGTAGTAGAATTATTGGGAATTAGAACCCAGGTCTCTTGACTTCTGGTTCTTTGTTCTTGCCAGTATACTATTTTCTTCTTTCCTTTTGCTCTTACCTATATTATCTCTTCAATTTAAATATATATATATATATGTATTAATAATTTATTTTTTCCAAATGCATGTAAAAACAGTTTTAACATTCAGTATTTAACACTTTTGTGTTCTAAATTCTTTCCCTCACTTCTTTGGCACTCACTGAGAAGGAAAGCAATTTGATTTAGGTT
>JAJPUD010015637.1:754-16500 GCA_023553655.1 Myrmecobius fasciatus | reverse complement strand
TGGGGTTAAGTGACTTGCCCAGGGTCACACAGCTGTTACGTGTCTGAGACCAGATTTGAACTCAGGTCCTCCTGACTTCAGGGCTGGTGCTCTATCCACTGCAGTATACTATTTTCTTCTTTCCTTTTGCTCTTACCTATATTATCTCTTCAATTTAAATATATATATATATATGTATTATTAATTTATTTTTTCCAAATGCATGTAAAAACTGTTTTAACATTCAGTATTTAACACTTTTGTGTTCTAAATTCTTTCCATCACTTCTTTGGCACTCACTGAGAAGGAAAGCAATTTGATTTAGGTTATACTTGTACAATCATGAAAAACTTACTTCTGTATTAGCCTTGTTGCAAAAGAAAACAGATAAAAATGCAAGAAGAATAAAGAATTTTTTAAAGTATGCTTTAAACTGCATTCAGACTCCATCAGTATTTTTTCCTCTAGAAGTAGATAATATTTTTCATCATAAGTATTTCAGAATTGTGTTGGATCATTATATTGATCAGAATAGCTAGGTCATTCACACTTGCTCATTGTAAAATATTGCTGTTGCTATGTATGATAATCTTTTCATTTGACTTACTTCACTTTGTATCAGTGTATTCATGTCTTTTCGGGTTCTCCTGAAACCATCCTACTTGTCGTTTCTGATAGCACAATAGTATCCATCACAATCATATATGACAACTTCTTTACCCATTCCCCACTTGTTGGGTATCCCCTCAATTTCCAATTATTTGCCACCACAAAGACTTGGTAAATATTTTGGTATACATTATATGTATTTTTTGTACATATACATCCTATTCATTTTGTATTTAATCTCTTTGGGATTCAGATGCAGTAGTGGTATTCTTAGGTTCAAAGGTTATGCCCTTTAGCATAACCTTTGAATTTCCAGATTGATTTCCAGAATGATTGGATCAGCTCACCAGCTAACCTAAAGTGCATTAGTGTCCCATTTTTTCCATATTGCCTCCCACATTTGTCATTTTCCTCTTCTATCATTTTAATCAATCTATTTGGTGTAAAGTAATATTTCAGAATTGTTTGAATTTGTATCTCTTTAATTAGTAATGATTAGAGCATTTGTCATATGACCATAGATAGCTTTGATCTCTTCTTCTGAAAACTGCCTGTCATATTCTTTGACTGTTTTTCAATTGCAGAGTGATATATATTCTTATAAATTTGACTCAGTTCTCTACGTATTTGAGTCATTATTCAAGAAAACTGGAAAAAAATATTTCTCCCAGTTTTCTCTTTCCTTTTAGTCTTGGCCTTATTGGTTTTGTTTGTGTAAAACATTTTTAATTTAATGTAGTCAAAGTTATCAATTTTACTTGCTGTAATGCTCTGTATCTCTTGTTTGGTCATAAAACCTTGCCTTATCCATGGATCTGAAAGGTGATATAGTCTATACTTTCTAAATTTGCTTATGTTATTATCTTTTATGTGTAAATCATGTTTCCAGTTTCATCTTGTCTTGGTAGATAGTTTGAGATATTGGTCTAGACCTAGTTTCTGCCAAATTGCTTTCCAGTTTTCTGAGTAATTTTGATTAAATAGTCAATTCTTATCGGAAAATCTAAGATTTTTGCATTAATCAAACATTAGATTACTATGGTCATTTATTACTGTGAATTATATATCTAATCTACTCCACTGAATCACCATTCCATATCTTAGTCAATACCAGATTGTTTTGATGATCATCATATTTTGAGATGTGATACTGCTGGGCCACCTTCCTTTACATTTTTTTCAATTTTTGGAATTTTTTTATTTTCATGACCTTTTGTTTATCTAGATCAATTTTATTATTATTTTCTCTAGCTCTATAAAATAACTCTTTTTGGTAGTTTGGTTGGTATGGCATTGAATAACTAAATTAATTTAGTTCAAATTGTCATTTTGATTATATTGGCTCAGCCTACCCATGAACAATTAATATTTCTTTGGTTGTTTAGATCTGACTTTATTGGTGTGAAAAATATTTTAATTATGTTCATATAATTCCTAGATTTGCCTTGCCAGGTAGATTTCCAAGTATTTGATATTGTTTATAATAATTTTAAATGGAATTTTTCTTTCTATCTTCTTGCTGCTGGACTTTATTGGTAATATATAGACATATTGATGATTTATTTTATTTTATATCCTACAACTTCACTGAAGTTGATAATTATTTCAACTAGTTTTTTTAGTTGATTCCCTAGGACTCTCTAAGTGTATATCATCATAACATCTGCAAAGAGTGATAGCTTTATTTCCTTATTGACTATTAAATTCCTTTAATTTATTTTTCTTCTCTAATTACTGTACCTAGAATTTCTAGTACAATATCAAGTAATAGTGGTGATAATGGGAATCTTCATTTCATCCCTGACCAGTGAGGAAGGCTTCTAGCTTATCTAGCATTACACAGATAATGCTTGCTGATTGTTTTAGATTTGTTGTTGTTTAGTAGTTTATCATTCATGTCACTCTTTGTGATCCTATTTGGGGACTTCTTGGTAAATTATTTGCCATTTTCTTTTGTAGTTCATTTTACAGAAGAGGAACTGAGCTAAATAGGGTTAGTGGCCCAGCATCATGCAGCTAACAAAGTGTCTGAGGTCAGATTTGATATTTGAATTCATAAAGATGTCTTCCTCACTCCAGGCCTGGCACTAAATTCACTATACCACCTAAGTGCTCCATTTATTTCAATGCTTTCCAGTGTTTTTAATAAAATATAGTGTTGAATTTTGTCAAAAAGCTTTTCTGCATATATCAAGATAATCATATTTTTTGGTACTTGATACTGATATGTTCAACTATGCTGATAGTTTCCTATATTGAACCAACCCTGCATTTCTAGTATTTTCCTGTTCATAGCATATGATCTTTGTGATATATTGTTGTAATCACCTTGCCAGTATTGTATTTACATTTTTGCATCAATATTCATTAGGGAAATTGATCTATTGTTTTCTTTCACTGTTTTTGTTTTCCTTTGTTTAGGTATCAGCTCCATATTTGTGCCACAAAAGGAATTTGGTGGCAATCTTTCTTTGTCTATTTTTCCAAATAGTTTATATAATATTGGAATCAATTGTTCTTTTGATGTTTGGTAGAATTAACTCATGAAGCCTTCTGTTCCCCGGGCATTTTTTCTTAGGGAGCTCATTGTTGGCTTATTCAGTTTCTTTTCCTGAGATGGGGTTATATTTAAGTAAACAATTTTATCTTCTGTTATTCTGTGCAATTTATTTTTATATGTATTCATCCACTTATTTAGATTATTAGATTTATTAGCATATAATTGGGCATAATAGCTCCTAATAATTGTTTTAACTTTTTCATTGTTGGTAGTACTTTCACCCCTTTCATTTTTAATACTGATAATTTGCGTTTTATTTCTTTTTATTGTGAGGTTTTTTTCCCGTGAAAACAGCTCCTGGTTTTATTTATTAGTTCAATGGTTTTCTTATTTTCACTTTAATTAATACCCCCTTTGATATTCAGAATTTCCAATGTGGTGTTTAATTGGCTATTTTTTGTTCTTTTTCTAGTTTTTTTTTAGTTGCATGTTCAATTCATCGATCTGCTCTTTCTCTCCTTTATTGATATAAGGTATACATTTTCCTTAAGTATTACTTCTTCCAGTTTTGATGCAATAAAAGAAACAATTGGAGTTTGGCTCAGAGAAATAGATTCAAATTCTGGCTCATAACCTTGAGCATGCCTCTTCGCCATTATTTGCCTCGAGTTGTGTACATACAGAAAACAAAATTATTTTCCATTGTAAAGCAGCAGATTTTTCTTTTAAAAGTCCAAGTGATGCATTTATTAAGGGTGGAAAAAAGACTCCTTAAATTCTTTCTTGTAAAATTAGGGCTTGACCCACACCTAACACCACATACCAAGATAAGATCTAAATGGGTTCATGATATAGATATAAAGAGTGATATTGTAAGCAAATTAGAGGAGCGTAGTATAGTTTACCTCTCAGACATGTGGCGATGGAATAAATTTATGTCCAAAGAAGATCTGGAACTTCTAATTGAACACCAGATAGATAATTTTGATTATATTAAGTTAAAAAGTTTCTGTACAAATAAAACTAATGCAGACAAGATTAGGAGCGAAGCATCAAATTGGGAAATCATCTTTACATTTAATGGTTCTGATAAAGGCCTCATTTCTAAAATATATAGAGAATTGTCTCATATATATAAGAATTCAAGCCACTCTTCAATAGATAAGTGGTCAAGGGACATGAACAGACAATTTTCAGATGATGAAATTAAAACCATCACTAGTCATATGAACAGTTGCTCCAAATCACTATTGATCAGAGAAAGGCAAACTAAGACAAATCTGAGGTACCACTACACACCTGTCAGATTGGCTAAAATGACAGGAAAAGATAACGATGAATGTTGGAGGGGATGTGGGAAAACTGGGACACTAATACATTGTTGGTGGAACTGTGAACGGATCCAACCATTCTGGAGAGCAATTTGGAGCTACGCTCAAAAACATATCAAACTGTGCATACCCTTTGACCCAGCAGTGTTTCTATTGGGCCTGTATCCCAAAGAGACCTTAGAGGAGGGAAAGGGCCCCACATGTGTAAGAATGTTTGTGGCAGCCCTTTTTGTAGTGGCTAGAAACTGGAAACTGAAGGGATGCTCATCAATTGGATGGTGGCTGGGCTGAATAAATTATGGCATATGAATTTTATGGAATATTATTGCTCTGTAAGAAACAACCAGCAGGATGATTTCAGAGAGGCCTGGAGAGACTTGCATGAACTGATGCTGAGTGAAACGAGCAGAACCAGGAGATCATTATACACAGCAACAACAATATTACATGATGATCAATTCTGATGGACATGGCTCTCTGCAACAAAGAATTGTCTCAAACCAGTTCCAATTGTTCACTGAAGAAAACCATATACACCCAGAGAGAAGGATATGAAATATGGACCACAACATAACATTTTCATGCTCTCTATTGAGGTTTGCTTGCATTGTGTTTCCTTTCTCTGATTTTCTTTTTTTTTTCTTGTAGATAGGATTTTTCTTGCACAACTTGTCAAGTATTTCAACATTATTAACATGTAGTGGACTTCCTGCCATCTAGGGGAGGGGAGGGGTCTGGGGGTAAAATTTGTAATGGAAAGCTTTGTAAAGATCAATGCTGGGGAACTACCCATACATATGTTATACAAATAAAAAGCTTTAATAAAAAAATTCTTTCTTGTAATAAGGTGTCTCCCGTCCAAATATGAAAATAATTCAAGATTCCTTGGGAAATATAACAATAAAAATGTCATCATTCCATAGCCTTCTAATCATAAGCATCAGGAAACCTCTCAAATAGAGAACCATATGCTCATCAATGATATTTACATTTGGCATAGAAATAATCTAAAGGGTCAAAAAAGGATTCCCAGTGGATGGGGAAATCTTTTAGAAGTCCCCGTTTACCAAATAATTTATGAATATTCCTCAAGCTGTAGAGTGGCACAGGCTCCTGCAAAAGTTTAATTACCTTAATTACCACTCAAAAGAATTTAGCCTGACCTAGACAAGACTAAGTGCATGAAGAATGTCCATTGCCCTAATATTAAATTAGATGGGCAATTCTCTTGAATTGTCGATTGAGATCTCTAGTTCTATCTCTATCTATCTCTCTGTCTATATTGAGAGAGACAGAGAGACAGATACACACACAAAAACAGACAGACAGACAGAAAAAAGTCAGAATAAATGAACAGTAAGGCCAGTAATTAAAGAAGAAGTAGAGACCAGATTGAGTAACCTTCAGGACATTACAAAGTTCCTTTGAAATAATGTAAGATCCTAAGTACAGAAGATAGCTTTTTAAATGCCAATTTTCTACATTGTTATAGTGACTGTAAGAAATGCACACAAAATTCTCTGAAAAACTGAAATGACTGTTACACAAAGGGCAATGGAAATGTACATGATGGATGTCACCAGGATATAGTACATAACCAATGAAGTATTTTGAAGAAGAATAGAAATATGAAAGATGTCATCAGAGAAATGCATGATAGGAAAAGATGAGCCAATCACATGCCAAAGGCAAAGCTTTGACATCCTAAGTTTTCTTCAGGTTTTTTTTAAATGTCAGGATTAAGCACTTCTTTTACAAACCTATAAGAGAACATGGATAAGAATTATACAAGTTCAGAGCAACATCAAATGAGGAAAGATCCAACTGGTGTCATCCTAGATTCTTTTGAGTATATTTGTATTTTGCACATGCTTATTTTTTATTTTTCTTTTCTTTTTTTTTGAAGTGATAGGAATTAAGTGTTTTGCCCAAGGTCACACAGCTAATAAGTGTTAAGTGTCTGAAGTCAAATTTGAACTAAGGTCCTGCTAACTCCAGGAACAGTGCTCCATCCATTGTGCCATCTAGCTGCCACTGTGCTTATTTTTTAAGTGTCATGATCCACCAACATAATGAAACCCCTCAATGGTTGAGGATTCTTATTTTTGTCTCTATGGCCACAGTACTTAGAACATTACCTTATTCATAATAAATGAATTTATTCATTCAGTAAATATTTATTGTAATTTTAATACTAATATACAAGTCTTGAAGAAGAGTTCTCTAAGAGAGCTATAGTGCATCAGTCTTCTCATACGAGAAGTATTTGTAGCTTCTTTTGTCCTGAGATGCTAACCATGGCATTACTTTAAGCTAAATTTAAGAGCACTATCTCTAAGAAACTACCATACTCATTCCATGATGATGTTAAAGTCTGTTACCTTTAAATATATTTCTCCTCAAGTGTAGCTGTCTTCTAAAGAGAATATTTAATAATTTGTTGCTCTGGTAGCACTGCTGTTAGAGACCACATTTCCTTCAGGTTTCGATTATAGTCAGAGAAGCAAAGATCTCTTTGAAGAAAACCTTGAGAAGAACTACATATTCAAAGGCATACTTCATACTGTAGGTATGATTGGTTCCATTCATTCATATGAAACACTGAATATGGGAATCTAAACCATTGCTCAAACTGACAACAGTTATTAAGCCTTCTAGTGTATTGAAAGGAGCAATTTAAGGATGTTTATGGTAATTGACAAGCTGCAAAGCTTTTTCATGGTAAACTTTTTTCATGGAAAGATGAAATATCTTTTGACACAAACAGTCCTTCAAGCCTTCCATTAAATAACACGAGTTCAAAAGCAGCTATTTTCAAGAGTGAAATTGACTTTGGTGGCCTCAGCCTAGTTCCTACCAGATGTTTGCTTCTATTGAAAATATTTTATTTGTTTATATATTATATGTATATAAAAATGATTGTGGAATATTCTAAAATCAGCATATTATGAATTCTGATCAATCTATGTCTTTTTAAAAAATCTTTAACTATATTGAATCAACAGTGGGCTTTCTTGCTATGATATAGGTCTTTGTAAGGATCTATAGTGGCCAAAAACCACAGTTTAGTAGTTTCATTGAAATTATTGCTACTAAACATTACAGTTTCAAAAATCTGTGCAATTTATACTTTTCTTTCTGTGTCATATTAAAGTATACAAGTACTCTCTTCATAACAGTGCTATGAAATATACATCTACAAATATATATATATATAGCAGTGTGCTGGTAATGGTTTAATAATGGAATATCAAAAAATTATGTATAAATGACACACTTTTAAGTGTAATCTTCATTATTGACATTCCATCGATTTCTGAAGTCTAAACAGTCAATGGAACTATGAATCAAGTCTTGATTTGTTTTTGTTGTTGTCAGTGATTCTTTCATATATGACTCTTCATGATGTCCATATGATGTCCATACCATGACCACACCATGCCCAGCCCTTCTTTCCTCTGCTATCTTTTGAAGCCTGTCCAAGTTTATGTCATTGTTTCCATGATATTATCTATGTCTCATCCTCTGCCATCCCCTTCTCCTTTTGCCTTCAGTCTTTTCCAGTAAGCCCTCTCTTTTTGTTATGTAAACAAAGTATTTAAGCTTAAGCTTCAGTATTTTACCTTCCAGGTATTGGCCTGAATTAATTCCTTTAAGTATTGACTGATTTGATCTTGCTATCCAAGGAACTCTCAAAAGTCTTCTGCAGAATAATTATTCAAAAGTATAGAATCTGTGGAACACAGTTTTCCTTGTAATCAGACTTTCACAGCCATCAATTTGCTAGTGGAAAAACCATAGATTTGACTGTGAGCCTTCATAAAGGAGCAAAGACCTTTTAATTTCATGGCTGCAGTCACCATCTACATTAGTTTTTGAGCCCAAGAATATAAAAGCTGACACTACTTCCATTTCTTCTATTTCCCATGAAATGATAGGGCTAGTTGCTAAGATATTAAAGGTTATTTGTCTTAAGCTTTAAAACAGCTTTTAAATTCTCCACTTTCACTCTCATCAAGAGATTCCTTAATTCCTCTTCACTTTCTGCTCAGAGTGGTGTCTTCTGCATATTTGTAATTGTTAATATTTGTAACATTTGCTGATTTCTGAAATGTAAATTATCTCACTGAAAGGTTAAAAATTAGCTTCTGATTTGAGCTGGTTCTACCATACTTCTGGGTGTATGCGTGTATTTCCAAAGATTGCCCTGTATGTTATGATTCCAGTTTTTCATATGGAGAAACTGAGACTGAAAAGAATTTGAAATTTCAGTGACTTGCTTTTTCGCTCATTCTCATGTGATTCTAAGGTAACTGTTAAATTTGATTAGTGATGATTTTTCTGTGAGTGTGGTCCCAGTGAACCTAGGTGGCATAATAGAAATAACCCTAGACCTGGTATTAGTAAGAGAAGTTTACATCCAAACTCAGGATACTTTACTAGATGTCTGACTCTAAGCAAGCTTCTTAACCACTATCTACCTCATTTCCCTCATGTGTAAAATTGAAGTAATAATAGCATCTGTTTTCCCTTATTGTTGTGAAGATCAAATGAGATTATGCTATAAAGCACTTTACAAACCTTAAAATGCAATGTACGTGCTGCCTCTTCCTGTTATTCTTGTTGTTGACGTAGTGATGGAATGACGATAAACCAACTATCCAAGTTTGGAGAGGTTTTTCACCAGGTTGGTTGTAGAGTGATACATTTTTCAGCCATAGCAAGTCTTTAAAGCCATCTAAAAACCGTAGAATACTGTTAGGTGGTTTGATAGTGAGAATAATCTTTCAAGAAAATAACAATCTCCTTGAAGTATTGCAGCATATTCAGAGTATTATATGTCTTTCAAACTCTAAAAACAAAAAATAATTAGGAAAAGGAAAAAATCAATTTGATTAGTGCCTCTATTCACCCAATTATGAATTTCCCACGTGTGATCTATCTTGTCAACTCAAATTTTAAATATCTTAAGTATCTAACTGTCATCACTTTCCCTTGGACAATTTATGTAATGCTAATGAGAAGGGGGGAAATGAGCCATGAGCTTCAAGTTAAATTGAAATATTGGAAAGCACCTGCAAAAATCCCAGCTAGAGATGAGGCATGCTATGCAGTTAAGCCAAATTGTGAATTTCATGCACCTAGACTGATGAGAAAATATGAAAGAGAGGAAGTTAAGCAAGCAGTCCTTTATTAAAATGATTTCAGTGTGGAAAATTTGGTTTTGTTCATGGGATAACTTTTGAGAAGTAGCCTTTAAATCTGTGTTTTATAATTACAAAATTCAGGGCTTAAATTTTGTTTTGAGAAACTGCTTTCTCTTCCTTTTGATATAACTCTTTGGTCTCATAGACATGCTAATTTTTATTTTAAAAATCAGTTATTTTCTGTTTGAAATTTGCATTTTGAAAATAAAATATGGTTTTTATCAGTTATTTAAGAATTTTTTCTTGTCCATAAGGGATTTTTATGTGTCCATTTTATTTTGATCTTATTAAAATTACGAATGGCAAAATGAGATTTGGATTTCTATTTACAAAGCTAATAAACCCAGACACTTCATATTAAAAAGATTTTCCTTCATGGAAATGCATTTCCAAAAGGTTGGTGAAAAACTCCACTATTTGTTCAGTGTTGATGTGAAGAAGGAAAAAATAATGAACCATGAGCTTCAAGCTAAATTAAAACATTGGAATGTACCTGTAAAAAAACATAGCTAGAAATTACACATATTGCTCAATTAAATCAAATGTAGACTTGCATGCACCAAGACTGGAGTGCGAAGATGAAAGGTTAGTTAGTAAGCAGTGCTTGATTTAAAAATTCGGCAAGTTCTTCAGCTTGGCTGGAAGCCAAGAGCCCAGCAGCTGTATTCATCCTTGACTGAATGAGTTGCAGTAGAGGAGAGCACAAGCTGAGAACAGTGGTTTGTACTACCAGGAGAGCATGGCAGAATCGCAGCTAATTAGAATTCCTGTAGGCTTTATCAACAGGTCTGCAAAATACAGTAATTAAACTATGACTGCGTAAACATGTCAGTCTCCTGTTTGGGAAATGATGCAAACTAGCTTAAAATTACCCAGTTCAAAAATTATCTCTTAAAATCATCTTTATAATGATACATATGATGCACTTTCAGCTGCTGCAGTTTTGGTAATTACTGCAATCAAAGCCAAAACTAATTTAATTTTTCAATAAAAATGTGATGGGTTGACTTACTGACTTGCTCTTGTACAAATTTTACTGGACTAAAGGGAGGCTTATTGATTGGAATATAAAGATATCATGATATTGTGAAATAACCCTATATCTACATAAGAGACATGCAGTATTGTGAAATTGGAATATGTAAAATAAAATAATCTGTCATGTTTATCCTATTTGAATATAAGGGCTGCATTTTGTGGAAGGAAAAAGAATGGTAGATGCTCTTAAATACTTAAATGCAGTGATTAATCTTCACTCTCATGAGATACTCATATGGATCTCATGAGGATATTTTTTTCATCACTTCATATTACCACCTATCCATGCATTCTCATCCTCCATTATTCTTATCTATGTCTTTTCACAAATCCTTCCTAGAACATCTACCCAGTGCTCTATGCCTTTCTCTGTTTCTCTGTGTGCGTGTTTATATGTATGCACACGCTTAAAGTACATGGCTAACAATACAGCAATGATGCCATCTTTTGTCTTTCAGTATGACTTCATGGAGAGAGAGCCTGGTGACTTCTTTTGGCAGTCATAGGTACATTTGGAAATTTCAACAATATTAATTCTTCTGAGCAAGTTATCATTACATTTTATATATTTTACATAACATATTTTTCAGCCTGCTTACACTTACCATATGTGTTTCTGTTATTTCCTTTTGAGTCCCCTGTATGTCATTATAGCATTATCTGGAAAATGTTTTGGGTCCATAAGGACTTTCCCCTCATTGTGGAAATCCCTTTATCTAAAGTAGGTATACAATTCATCTGTAGTTCCTTATCTTATACAGTTACCTGAGGATTCTTAAGTGACTTATCTGTGGTTGTATAGCTAGTATGTATCAAGAGTAAGACTTAAACTGAGATCTTCCTGTCTCTGCATTCAATCCTTCATCCACTACATGCTGTGCCAGTGTAAACTAATTCTCCTCGGAAAATATAAAAATGGACTTTTGTGGTTGAGATTTTCTTAGAGATCATTTTTTATTTTTTTCATTTAACTAAAACATAATATAATGAATTATAGTCCCTATTTTTTATTCTCTATGAAGCTTTTTGGTTTAAGTGTATTTCTTGTATGCAGTAAATTGTTGGAGCATATATTCCAATGTGTTCTGTAACATTTGCATATCATAGATACATTCTCCATACTAACATTAATTGTTACAATTATTTGCTTTTCTCTGTATAGAATCCTTTCATTTATTTACTTAAATTAAGAAATAAGCATTAGAGGGGGCAGAGCCAAGATGGCGAACTGCAGACAGCATTCTCTGTAAGCTCCTGAGACCTTCCCTCAGACACAGACAAACTGAGCCTCTGAACTGGTTCTGGAGTGAGGGCTTCACCAAACACTTGGACTACAACGCATTTCTACCAAATATCTACTTTGAAAGAACTTCTGAGGTCAGTTCTAGACCGGCGGGGGATCGAGCAGCTCCCGGTGCTCAGACGCCAATGCACAGCTGGGGTGCAAGTCCGGGGCTGAGACGGACCAGAAGATTTTAGGCTGCCAGGAAGTCCCTGGGAGACACTTGGGCCACTTTGCTCTGCTTGCGGGCAGGTGCTTTGGCAGGTCTACCTTTGATAAAGGGTGGATTGAGAGCAGCTGAAAGTGTGGTCCTAGTGCGGATCTAGCCAGATCAGCCCCAGACCGGAAGTCAACTCAGCAAACTGCCCCAGGGCAAATTGAAATCCCATCTGCTGCTGCTGCCACTGCTGCTGCTGAGGCTGCAGAATTCCCTGCTGGTGACTGATACCTCAGCTAAACATCATGAGCAAGAAGAAGAGAGCTCTCACCATAGACAGGTTTTACAGAGAGAAACTAGAGCAGTCCCCAGATCCTGAGATTCTGAAAACAATCCCAGATAAAGCCACAAAGGTGGACTTAAGCTGGTCTCCCTTTCAGAAGGCTTACCTGGAAGATTGCATAAAGAATCTCAAAAGAGAGCTAGAAGAAGATTGGGGAAATAAGCTGAGAGCAGTGCAAGAAGGAAACATCGCCCTGCAACAGAGATGTGAAAAACTGGAAAATAAGTCTGGTGAATGGGAAAAAGTCGCCAACTCACTGGAAAATAAAAATAGTGAATTGGAAAAAGACAACAATTCACTGAAAAACAAAATTGGTGAATTGGAAAAAGTCACCAAATCACTACAAAATAAAAATAGTGAATTGGAAAAAGATAACAATTCACTGAAAAATAAAATTAGTGAATTGGAAAAAGACAACAATTCACTGAAAAATAAAATTGGCAAAATGGAAAAAGAATGCAATGAACCAAAAAATTCAATGGGCCAGTTACAAAAGGACCTAAAAAAGATAACTGAAGGAAATGATACCTTAAAAATTAAAATTGAACAAATTGAAATGAATGACTCAATAAGACTTCAAGAATCAGTCAAACAAAAACAAAAAAATGAAAAAACAGAAGAAAATATGAAATATCTCCTAGAAAAAACAACTGACTTGGAAAACAGATCCAGGAGAGACAATCTAAGAATTATTGGACTCCCTGAAAGTCACGATGAAAAAAAGAACCTTGATGCTACCTTCCAGGAAATCATGAAAGAGAATTGCCCTGATGGTTTAGAATCAGAAGGCAAAGTTGGTATTGAAAGAATCCACCGATCACCTCCTGAAAGAGACCCCAAAATTAAAACCCCAAGGAATATCGTGGCCAAATTTCAGGACTATCGCACCAAGGAAAAGATATTACAAGCTGCTAGAAAAAAAAACAGTTCAAATACCGAGGAAATGTCATTAGAATTACACAGGATCTGTCAGCTTCCACATTGAAGGATAGAAGGGCCTGGAATCAGATATTCCGAAAGGCAAAAGAACATGGATTACAGCCAAGAATAAGCTATCCAGCTAGAATGAGCATCATCTTCCAGTGAAGAAGATGGTCATTTAATGATACAGGAGAATTTCACCTATTTCTAATGAAAAGACCAGATCTGAACAAAAAATTTGACCTCCAAACACAGAACTCTAGAGAAGCGTAAAAAGGTAAAAAGGAAAGAACTCTCGAGAACTATATCTCTACTAGGGGTATCCTTAAAGAATGGGGGGTATAATTTGATTTTACTTTGATAATATGAAAAAGAGAACTAGAGGGGAAAAGGTTGTCATACTGGGGAAAAGAGGGAAAAAGTGGTAAAATAAGATCTAAAAAAAAGGAGGTAAAAACAAGGTAAAATCACTTGAAGAGGCAAAGAAAACCTAATATAATTGAGAGAAAGAGGGGAGGGAGATGAGCATTGTGTAAACCTTACTCTCATCAGGTTGGGCTCTAAAAGTGTATATCAGACATGTGATTTCACATAGAAAGTTGTTTGTTGCTAGAGGGAAGTGGGAGGGAAAGGAGGAAAAGTAAGGGACAAACTAATAGAAGGGAAAATAGAAGAATCAGGGGAAAGGAGTAACAACAGGGGGAGGGGATCTAAGGGTGGAGTATAGTTTGGGGGAGGGGGTCATCAAAAGCAAAGTACTGAGGAGGGGGGAAGGGAGAAAGGGGAAAGGAAAGGGGAAAACATAACTTGGGTAAATAAGATGGCAGGAAATAAAGAATTAGTTATTCTAACTGTGAATGTGAATGGGATGAACTCTCCCATAAAGCGGAAGTGGATATCAGACGGGATTAAAAACCAGAATCCCACAATATGTTGTCTACAAGAAACACATTTAAAACATAGTGACACACATAGGATGAAGGTAAATGGCTGGAGCAGAAAATATTATGCTTCAGGTGAAAAAAAAAAGCAGGGGTAGCAATCCTTATCTCAGACCAAGTAAAAGCCAAGATAGATCTAATCAAAAGAGATAAGGAAGGAAACTATATTTTATTAAAGGGTACCATAGATAATGTAGCAATATCTATACTAAATATATGTGCACCAAGTACGATAGAACACAAATTCCTAGGGGAGAAATTAAGAGAGATGCAAGAAGAAATAGACAGCCAAACGATACTAGTGAGGGATCTCAACCTTGCTCTCTCAGAATTAGATAAATCAAACCACAAAATAAACAAGAAAGAAACTAGGGAGATAAACCAATTGTTAGAAAAGTTAGGTATGATAGATCTATGGAGAAAGTTGAATGGAGACAGTAGGGAGTTTACTTTTTTCTCAGCAGTCCATGGAACCTATACAAAAATTGACCATGTGTTAGGGCATAAAAACCTCAAAATCAAATGAAGAAAGGCAGAAATAGTAAATGCATCCTTTTCAGATCATGATGCAATAAAAATCACATGCAATATAAGGCCAGGAGAAAATAAACCAAAAGTTAATTGGAAATTAAATAATCTAATCCTGAAGAATGAATGGGTGAAAGAGCAAATCATAGACACAATCAATAATTTCATCCAGGAGAATGACAATAAGGAGACAACATACCAAAATTTGTGGGATACGGCTAAAGCGGTTATAAGGGGCAATTTAATATCTCTAGATGCTTACTTGCATAAAATAGAGAAAGAAAAGATCAACGAATTTTGCTTATTAAAAAAAAAAACTAGAAAAAGAACAAATTAAAAACCCTCAATTAAATACCAAATTGGAAATTCTAAAAGTAAAAGGAGAAATTAATAAAATTGAAAATAAGAAAACTATTGAATTAATAAATAAAACTAAGAGTTGGTTCTATGAAAAAACTAACAAAATAGATAAGCTTTTAGTTAATTTGATAAGAAAAAGGAAAGAGGAAAATCAAATTGTTAGTCTCAAGAATGATAAGGGAGAACTTTCCTCCAATTAAGAGGCAATTAGAACAATAATTAGGAGTTACTTTGCCCAACTTTATGCCAGTAAGTTTGATAATCTAAATGAAATGGAGGAATATCTACAAAAATATAGATTGCCCAGGTTAACAGAAGAGGATATAAATTATTTAAATAACCCCATATCAGAAAAAGAAATAGAACAAGCTATTAACCAACTCCCTAAGAAAAAATCTCCAGGGCCAGATGGATTTACAGGTGAATTCTACCAAACATTCAAAGAACAATTAATTCCAATACTACACAAACTATTTGAGAAAATAGGGACAGAAGGTATACTGCCAGAATCCTTCTATGAGACCAATATGGTGCTGATAGCTAAACCAGG
>JAJPUD010015636.1:15457-36717 GCA_023553655.1 Myrmecobius fasciatus | reverse complement strand
TGAGGTGTTTTTTTTTTTCCCATCATTTTTGTATAATCAAAGAAGTGAGAGGATGAAAGGTTCCAAATGTTCTGAATCTTAAAATTTTTAAAAACTGTATAAATCTAGAAAATTGTCAGAAGTTGAGACATAAAAGTAGTATCTATTTGAATATATAATTGAAAAGTAGAAGAATTCAGATGAATACACACAGACAGATGACTCTAGGCAAAAGTGGGACATAGATGAAAATTGACTTCTAGATTAGGACTTTTCCAATTTTTTGGACATCAGTATTATTTCTTTGGGTAGTCCTTGTAGTTACTTAGAGTTTCTAGGGTAACTGGAGTATTAATCTGTGATACTAAGAGAACTCTATGATCCAAGTGTTTTCTGAATATTTTTCCAATACAAACTTCCGTTTCCCAAGTCATATCTGTTTGTTTAATATAATAAACTAATTCAAACTAAAATATTACTGGAAATTACTAGGTTCATATTAAATTTTCATTTTAATGTGAGGGAATTTCTAGAGATTGAGAAAAAAATTATAAATGTAAAAAAATAGTTTTCATGGTGCATCCTGTCTATGCAAGGAGCAGAGATATTACTAGGTGATCCTGGCAACAGAAGCCGTTACTTGCATCAGTTGCAAACAGGGCACCAATTATCTGTTAAAAAGTTTTATGATAGTATAAATTAAACTTCCATAAAATTAACCTTAGTTACTTCTTAAAATTGAGCACCATGTAGCCAAATCTCATGCTGATAAGAAAAAATGAGAGCTCTCAATCTCTCTTGTTTTAAACAAACATGAAAAGTTAGTGGATGTAAGTATAAATAAATATTCTGTGTTCAAGACATTCACTCTCTCCACACACATATTCCCTGCCCCCTCTTCACTTCCAAATCATCACACACATGCACACACACACACACACACACACACACACACACACTCATCATAGGAGGTTCTATGGCATATTTAAAAGTCAGAATTCTAACTCTGTCCATAGTATATGTTGAAAATTTTTAATAAATTGAATGAAAGTATCACCATGTATTCCATAATTCTGGATAGTTGAAAGGGAAAAAAAAGTCATCTAGTTCCTATTCCCTCCCACCATAAAATAAGATAAATTAAGGTCAGAGAGGAAAGCAGCTTATCCAAGATCCCACTCATAAAATGATTTGAAATCAAATAAAATCAGAATCCAAATTCAACTTTCTTCCCTTCATAAGATGCTTCCAGTAGTCATGAATCTATTTCCCCCTTTTCCTGCTCCCTAGGTGTAAAAGGGAATATAAACAGTAATCGGTTCTTATGAGAAAATATCACTAAGTATTCCTGTAAGTTTAAGAACTTGTAAAAAAAAACATATTAAGGATAAAATTGAAGAGAGCCATCCATTTGAGAATTCTAATGGGCACAGATGGAAGGGATGAACCTGACAACATTCCAACTAGTACCTATTGTGGGATGTATGATTCTATATCTACTGTAATATCTTTACTATTTTGAAGTGTTTGCTGGTGGCTGGCAAAGACTAAAATTGTTTCTCCCTCAATGATTTAGATATATAGTCTATATGGAGTAAATTAATGGACAATATACTAAAAGTTAATAATAAAAATGATAATATCGCATCAAATTAAATTATTCCAGCATTTCTATGGGAAATAGAAAATTCAGTTTTCTAAGAACTGAAAAACCAGTATTTTAATTTGTTGATAACTAGATCACTATCTTTTTATTTTTCCCCCAAATTTATTTTATTTAAACAAACAAAACAAGAAAAAAAGAAAAAGAGAAAAGGAATACAAAACAAAATGAAAGAAAACAAGAGAACATTGTCATATGCTCAACAGAACATTAAGGAGGATTCAAAATATATACCAACAAATACCAGTTCAAGAAAGTATATATATATAATTAGTAGAAGAAATTATATTCATGAGTGCCCATTTTTTTTACTTCCTTGTAAACTGTTCATTTATTCTCTGAACAACTTTTTTATTTACTTCATTCACCTCCTCTTTCATACCCCTCCATCCCTAAACATGCTATAGTTAAGAAGAGATATTTATATATATAATGTAAATATATACATACATATACGCACACATACACGTATACCCCTACACATAGACACACACACACATGCATATCTTTCCTAGCTCTGCTGACCCTTTACATTAATTTTGCTCCTAACTCGCCTTGCTGTTACTTAACTTCCCCCTACCAGGTTAATTCTTCTAATTTTAACATTGGTTAATTCTTCAGATCTTTTTTTTAAATTATTATTAAAGCCTTTTATTTGCAAAACATACGTAATGGTAATCCTTCATCATTGACCCTTACAAAGTTTTCTATTACAAATCCCCCCCCAGTCCCCACCTCTCCCCTAGATGGCAGGAAGTCCACTACATGTTAATTATGTTAAAATCCTTGACAAATCGAATATATGTCTATATATTTTCACCATTATCTTGCTGTGCAAGAAAAATCATTTCTACAAGAAAAAAAAATCTGAGAAAGGAAACACAATGCAAGCAAATATCAATAGAGAGCATGAAAATGTTATGTTGTGGTCCACAATTCACATTCCTCTCTCTGGGTGTATATGGCTTTCTTCACTGAACAATTGGAACTGGTTTGAAGCATTTCATTGTTGAAGAGAGTCATGTCCATCAGAATTGATCATCATACAGTATTGTTGTTGTCGTATATAATGATCCCCTGGTTCTCCTGATTTCACTCAGAATCAGTTCATGCAAGTCTCTCCAGGCCTCTCTGAAATCATCCTGCTGGTCATTTCTTAGAGAACAATAATATTCCATAATATTCATATACCATAATTTATTCAGCCATTCTCCAATTGATGGGCATCCATTCAGTTTCCAATTTCTTGCCACCACAGAAAGGGCTGCCACAAACATTCTTGAACATGTGGGGCCCTTTCCTACCTTTAAGATCTCTTTGGGATATAGTCCCAACAGAAACACTGCTGGGTCAAAGGGTGTGCACAGTTTGATAACTTTTTGAGCAATAGTTCCCAATTACTCTCCAGAATGTTTGGATCCTTTCACAGTTCCACCAACAATGTATCAGTGTTCCAGTTTTCCCACATCCCCTCCAACATTCGTCATTATCTTTTCCTGTCATTTTAGCCAATCTGATAGATGTGTAGTGGTACCTCAGAGTTGTCTTAATTTGCATTTTTTTGATCAATAGTGATTTGGAGCAACTTTTCATATGACTAGAAAGAGATTTAATTTCATCATCTGAAAATTGTCTGTTCATATCCTTTGACCATTTATCAATTGGAGAGTGGCTTGAATTCTTATAAATAAGGGGCAATTCTCTATATATTTTAGAAATGAGGCTTTATCAGAACCCTTAAATGTAAAGACACAAACTTTTAACTTAGTCAAAATTATTTATCTGTTGTTGAATTAATAGTCCAGTTCTTCTTTGGACATAAATTTATTCCATCTCCACAGGTCTGAGAGGTAAACTATTCTATGTGCCTCTAATTTGCTTATAATATCACTCTTTATATCTAAATCATGAACCCATTTAGATCTTATCTGGGAATGTGATGTTAGGTGTGGGTCAAGCCCTAATTTCTTCCACACCAGTTTCCAATTTTCCCTGCAGTTTTTGCCAAATAGTGAATTTTATCCCAAAAACTGGGGTCTTTGGGTTTATCAAACACTAAATTGCTAAAGTTATTGCCTAGTTTGTCCAGATATCCTATCCTATGCCACTGATCGACTACCATATTTCTCAGCCAGTACCAAATGGTTTTGATGACCGCTGCTTTATAATATAGATTTAGATCTGATACAGCAAGACTACATTCATCAGCCTTTTTTTCATTAATTCCCATGAAATTCTTTACATTTTGTTCTTCAAAATGAATTTTGCCACTATTTTTCTAGATCTGTAAAATAATTTCTTGGGAATTTGATTGGTATGGCATTATAAAAGTAAATTAGTTTGAGTGGTATTGTCATTTTTATTATATTCATTAGGCCTACCCATGAGCACTTGATATTTTTCCAATTAACTAGGTCTGATCTTATTTATATGGAAAGTGTTTTTTAGTTTAGTTTGTATAGTGCCTGACTTTTCCTTGGTAGATAGAGTCCCAAATATTTTATACCATCAATAGTTATTGTGAATGGAATTTATTTTTGTATCTCTTGCTGCTGAACTTTGTTGGTAATATATAAAAATGCTGATGATTTATGTGCATTTATTTTGAATCCTGCAACTTTGCTAAAGTTGTGAATTGTTTCTAGTAGTTTTTTAGTTGGGTCTCTAGGGTTCTCTAAGTATAACATCATGTCATCTGCAAAGAGTGATAATTTGGTTTCCTCATTGCCTACTCTAATTCCTTTAATCTATTTTTCTTCTCTTACTGCCAAAGTTAACATTTCTAACACAACATTAAATAGTAATGGTGAAAGTGGGCAGCCTTGTTTCACTCCTGATCTTATTGGGAATGGTTCTAGTTTGTCTACATTACATATGATGCTTGCTGATGATTTTAAGTAGATGCTACTAATTATTTTAAGGAAAAGTCCATTTATTCCTATAGTCTGTAGTGTTTTAATAGGAATGGGTGTTGAAATTTATCAAATGCTCCTTCTGCATCTATTGAGATAATCATATGATTTTTGTTAGTTTGGTTATTAATATAATTGATTCTGCCGATAGTTTTCCTAATATGGAAACAGCCCAGCATTCCTGGTATAAATCCTATTTGTTTACAGTGTACTATCCTGTTTTAGCTATCAGCACCATATCTGTGTCATAGAAGGAATTTGGTAGTAAACCTTCTTTCCTTATTTTTTAAAATAGTTTATATAGTATTGGAATTAATTGTTCTTTGAATATTTGGTAGAATTTACATGTAAATCCATCTGGCTTTGGATATTTTTTCTTAGATGGCTTCCTCTGAAGTTGCTTTACATTTAGGAACCTCAGGATCTGAGGTCTGCCCTCCTTTCTCTCAAAAAAAGCTGTCTATGGTGAGAGTTCTTTTCTGTTTCTTAGTGATTTTTTTTAGAGTTTGAGGTCTGTTTAAAGCAGAGTAGCTTGCAGCTGCTTTGCCCTGGGGCAGTTCTGCTGGTTGATTTCAAGTGCTGGGCTGGTTCGGCTATCCCTTCTTCTCAGTTGTTCTCATTTCACCTTTTACCAAAGGCAGATTTGCCAAAGCACCTGCCCACAACCAGAACAAAGTGACCCAAGCATCTCCCAGGGACGTCTCAGGTGCTTAGAATCCACTATGCTCCATCCCAGCCACCATCTCCTGCCCTGGCTGTGTGCTGCTGCCTGAGCACGGCAAACTGCCTGATTCCCTGCCCGTCTGAAACAGACCTGCTCCAAAGTTCTTCCAAGGTAATTTTTGTTGAAAATATGTTGTACTCCGAGTATTGGGGGAGCTTTTACTCCAGAACCAGTTCAGAGGGTTAATCTGCTGTTGGTTTGAAAGAAAATCAGAGAACCTCACAGAGTCATGTCTGCACTCTGCCATCTTGGCTCTGACCATCATCTTTTTTAAACAAAAAAATATTTTTTTCTATTTTTAATTAAACTACTTATGTAGTCTACTTTGGATGAAGCTACAGAAACTCAGTCATAACTGATTTTCAAAAAGAACAAGTAATTTGGGAAAGGATTGAAGAAATAGTTTTATTATATACATGTTTCATATTAAAACTTTATTTTACTTTTCTCTACATTATTAGGCCAGTAGTTTTGATATACTAAATAAATCTAACAGATCATATTATAGATAACTTTACTCATACTTAGAAAGATTGTCTAGTATGAAGACCTATGGTTTCACACATCTGTCTCCAGTGTTCATAGAGTATTCACAGTGATTACAACTGAGAATTTGTCCTCTGTATAGCATTTTTACACAATGAAGTTATTTTTATTCTACAGTATCTCTTCTGGTGTCCCAATCTCCAATTCCTTTCCGTTGGAAACCTAAAAATAATTTGTCCTCTGATCAACTCTGTCTTGACCTTGTTTGAATATAGGACTTACCCAAACTTCATGACTACTTCTTTGCCAGGAGACCATACATATACCCCTCTCTGCCACTTTCTACCTTTATTTGTCATTTTTGCCATTATTAGCACCTTGAGGATGAAAACTGTCACATTTGCTGGGTTTTGTATCCCTAAACGTAATGCCTAGCATATGTCTTTTAATTAAAGCAATTGACTTTAGGGAATAATATGGAAAAGGGCTAAAGGAGCTGGACTTGTGATTTCACTTTTTCAGGGAACTCCTCAGTGAGAAATCTCCCTCTTCCAATAAAGCTTAGAAGCTTCTCAATAATGTCTACTCTTAAATAGTTTCCAGTGCATTTGATTCCAGAAAATATTTTGGAGATAATAATGGAGACACAACAGAGACACATACACAAATACAGAGAATCATAAACAGAGAGAGAGAGACAAAGACACACAGAGAAATAAAGACATAGAGAGACAGAGACACACAGAAAAAGGCAGAGAGAGAGGGAGGGAGAGATAGAAAGAGACACAGGCAGATAGAAAGGGAGAGAAGAAAGGAGAGAGGGAGGAAGGAAGGAAAGAAAAAATCAAGGAAGGAAAGAAGCAAGCAAACAAGGAATGAAGGAAGGAGGGAAGGAAGGAAAAAGAAAAAGAAGAATGGAGGAAAGTAAGGAAAAAAGAAAGGAGGGAGGGAAAGAAGGATGGATGGAAGAAGGGAGGGGGAAGAGGGAAGGAAAGAAGAAAGGAAAGAAAGAAGGAAGGAAGGAGGGAAGAAAGGAGGAGGAAAGGAAGCAAGGAGGGAAGGAAGGAGGGAAAGAAGGAAGAAAGGAAGGAAGAAGAGAGGGAATAAAGGAAGAAAAGAAGAAAGGACAGAAGAAGGGAAGGAAGGAGGGAAAGAAGGAAGAAGGGAAGGAAGAAGAGAGGGATGAAAGGAAGGAAAGAAGGAAGGACAGAAGAAGGGAAGGAAGGGAGGAATCAAAAAAAGAGGGAAGGAAGGAAAGGAGGAAGAAAGGAAAACTTTTCAATAGAAAGTACAAATGATTGATCTGATAAGTGGATTTCCTTGTGAATCCCTAACATTTTACTGTTAGACCGGATGCATTTGTGAGGACTGATATATGTGAGCATAATAATCCTCTTGGGAATAGGTAAGGGAAAGAATATGCATTCAGTCACAGTATTTTTCCTACTTCTCTCAAGGTGAAAACAAGAGTCTCACTTGAGGGGGGATGAGCCAAATTCTAGAGAATCCATCCATGCTATTCAAGAGCCAGAATATTCAACTCTATATATTAACAACAAAAAAACAAAACAAAACAAAACAAAAAAAACCCCATCTATTTTACTTGGGCATATGTATCTTTATACTACTTTAGAGGACAGCTCTCAATCTACTATCATTGTTCTTGGGTAAAATCATAAAGAACAAACATATCAAAAACTCTATGCTAAAAAAAAGGAAGAAAACTTAAAACTTTTAGAAACTGTTATTATAAATTAGTCAAGGAATGTGTAAGGCCCTAAAAAGTATCTGTGTTTTTAAAGAAAACTCATAGTCCAGTCCATGCCAGCATAATAAACCCTTCTAGAACACACTATGTGTGTATGTCAATTAACCAATCACTTCCTGAAGGTTTATAGTGAAGAGCTTAATCTACTGTATTCTAGGATAGCTCTAATTCTAAATTTTTACAGATTAATTCATTATCTTTCTACAATCCCCACTGGTTAATTTATACTAATCCCAAATTCCCACTAATTAGGAGATTAAATCTAAACAAACCCCTTTCCTAAACTGATATTTACAGACATTCCCCCCCCAAACCTTATCCCTACTGATCCACTATCACTGTACACTTTAGTCATATTGCTTAATATCAACCAAATATACTTTATACTTTGCATCTCAGTTCTTTTATACATGATATTCTCACTACTTAGAATGACATCTATTTTTTCCACACCATTTTTTCCCTAAATCTTCCATATGTCATTATGCAAATTTTCTTCTAAGAAGCTTTCCCTTATTTTGAGAAGGTAAATTTTCTGTTTTCACTGAATATTTATATAGTCTTTACCCATAGCAATTAACTATCAGGTAGGGTTTCTCATAGTCATTATTTTGTGGATGATATATGGATATATAAGGATGTACCTGATATTTTGTTGCATTCTGGAATCTTTTGTGACTTTATAGTCACAACTTGTATTTTTTTATCTTTCTTATTAAATTTTATACTTCCCAATGGCAAAGAGGATTTCTAAGATTTTTGTTTCTCCTCCTTTAAGCTGACCATGCTGTCCCAGTTTTACATGCTATATCATAGAATTTTTGCTTTGAAAGAATGCTGGTAGTCTTCTAATTTAATATTCTCTATGATATCCCTGATATGTAGATATCTAGTCTTTTCTTAAAGGCCTCTAATCTATGGTTGAGATCTTCTAGTGTCAATATTTCATGGTACACTTCTTATAATGAACTCTAACATATTCCTAAATTCATTCAATCCAAAATATTGATTTATTAGAGAGAAGGGGAAGTAGGACCCAGGTTATTAATTGTTAAAGAAGGAATATGGACTCATGTTGGTTCTTGTCTATATTTACTATGCTTATTTCAGATGTTACAGTTAGTTCAACTTATTGAATACTGTAACACATAGCATACAAATAAACCCTAAATATTTGAATGAACAAAATAGAGTTAAAAGTTTGTGTTTTGGAGTATGTAACTGCAAATATAAGACTACATGTGGTTAAAAAAAATGTGGTAAGTGCAAATGATATATATATGTATATTTATATATGCAAATATTATAGAACATAGGGAAAAGACCAATTACCTTTATTAGGCAAATAAAAATAAATGTATGGAATATTTCTTTTGAATCAGATTTGAATAATGAAAAAAATGGACAGTAGAGATGGTTTGGGGGATGGAGATTCTAGGTAGAAACAAAATACTACGCAGTTTTAAAGGATAAAATATACAGGCAGTAAACATGTTCTCTAGATAAAATGTTGTATGAGTCATTTCTAGTATGAGGAGATATACAAAATATACAAAAAGGCAGCTTGGGGAAAGGAAAAAGGTAGAAACAAGATAATTGGTACCAGCTAAGGATCTTGTTCCCCCAAAAATCAAGGCTGCTTTTCTATTTGGAAGCCACCCACAGATCAATTTTTGGTTTCCTTTTGGAATTCTGAACCATTTCCCATCTTCAAAGAGAGCATTACATTTATATCTTAGTCCATGAATTCAATTGGAATCACAAAGTATTTCCTACCATTATTCTATTAATATAGAATCCCAAATAAAATTCAGCATAATTATCATTATCATTATGTCCCTAATCTTTTATATGTTTAATGTTCTATGTTTATGTCATATTTCAGGTTTAATAATTTATTAAGTCATTTTAGTTTGGTTCTGTGACCATTCATACCCTTTCCTTCTTTATAGAGATGTCTATAGAAATAATAATCTCTGTTAATAAATGTGCCCTAGAAACAGTTTATGTAACAAAATATTGCAATTATAAAATTTTGTTAATTGATTTTATCCAAATTAAGTTAGTGGAAAAATAGTCCTGAAAGATCTTTTCTAATCTAGGTTTGTTGATCACCAATCTTAAAATTAATAATAAAATGATTATTTGTAGATTATTTTAAGGCTTTCAAAACATTTACATATATTACCTCACTTGGTTTCATGCAACAAAACAGAAGTGTGGCTGCTAATTATCATGCATATTTTACCAAAAACAAAACAAAACAAAACAAAACAAAACAAAACAAAAAAAAAAAAAACTGAGGCTTACAAAAGATACCTTCTTCAGTCGCGAAGAAGGCATTGTAATTTCTCTTTATTGAGGTCAACCTCTCATTTTCCTCTTGATCTCATGCTGTTTCATCTCTTCTAGAAGCTTGTCTGATTGACTAATACACCTATTCTGTTTGTTTCTCATTCTGTCTCTTGCTTTCTCTATCTTCTCTCTGTCTCTATCTCCATTTCTGAATATTTTTATGTCTCTTTCCTCTGTTATTTATGAATATTCCATTACTCCCTGTATCCTCAAAAATAACCTCTTTGTTTCATTGATCTTTCCTTAATCTGCCATTCTATATCTCTACTGCTGCTAGACAAGTTCAATGAAAAGTTTTATTTTATAATCTCTATTTCTCCAAAATTCACTAGCTTTTCAATCCTTTACAATTTTACCTCTGATCCCATTACTTGGTAAAAACTGAAATTGATAGAAACACAGGGTACCACCTATCACAGGGTCTCTCCTATTAGGTATTATGTATACATAAATTAATTTATCTCATTATCTATTTACATATACTGAAAAATCTTTGTCTTGCATATATGATGCCAACTTTATTTTCTTAGTCACAGAAGTTACACTCAAAAAATTTTTAATTTAATTTTTCAAAAACTTTCCATTTGCTGACACAATATGAACTCTTTTACTCTTGAATCATTTTCCTCCCCTTTTCCAATCAACTGAAATGTTCTATGAAATCTATTCCATAACAGGTCATATATTTACCTCATCTTGTCATATGATATATCATGTATACCCCAGATATATATTTCATGAAATACTTTATTAGTTTCCTAAAAGGCCTACTCAATTTCAGTAAATGTTCTCTTTGCACAGACTTCCTTCCACAAAGCTACCATGTCATGTATATATACATATATACATACACACATACACACATAGAGATATCTATATATGTATAATAAATATGTCAATTAAGTCATTTGATAACCAGTCTCATCTTCCTACACATTTCATTTTTATAAATTATACCTGGAAGCCAAAATGTGCTATTAGCTAGTCCCTGAATTTGGTATTCCATTTCCTTTTTTTTTCCACTTTTGTATCCCAGGACAAATCCTAGAATGAATTCTTTCCTCATATTTGCCTCTTCAAATGGTTACTTTCCTTCAAGTTTGAAATCAAGTAACAAATCTTCTTTAGAGATTTTCTGGTCCCCCTAGGTTGTTTTTTTTTTTCTTTGTTTCCTTAAAATAAATGTTTCTGAGTTTATATTGCATACTCAGAAAGTCTTAAGTTATTTTTGTGCCATGTACCCTTATGAAGTCTCACAATCCCTGTGAATCTCTTATAAGAAATATATTTATAAATATGTAAAATAGAATACACAGCATTATAAAGCAAGCCTATTATAGTAAAATGATTATCAAAAATGTTAAAGTTCACAGACCCCAATTTGAAAAAATATTGTCTCCTAATTCCATAAAGGCAGGGATTGATTCATTTTTTTCTATTTGTCTCTTGTTTTCAGCATAATTATTGGCTGTATGTATGATTAATATGTATGATTAATGTATGATTAATAATTAATTTCTGTTTAAATGGCTTAGTTATAGGCTTTGTTTTATATCCATACATATTTATATTTATATGTGGATTGTAAAAATATCGATGAATTGCTATTACAATAAACTATATACTACAGCACCAGCTTAGTTACTAATAACTTTTGTAACCTCAGGAAAGTTTTTTCTTATTTGGTCTTAATAAATTTTTCTGCAAAATAAAAAAAGAATTGGGGCAGCTAGGTGGCGCAGTGGATAGAGCACCAGCCCTGAAGTCAGGAGGACCTGGGTTCAAATCTGGTCTCAGACACTTCCTAGCTGTGTGACCCTGGGCAAGTCACAACCCCAATTGCCTTAGCAAAAAGCAAAAATAAAAAAAATAAAAATAAATAAAAATAAAAAAGAATTTCTTAGGCCTCAGATTTAATTTAGCTCTAAAATTCCAAAATTCTATAATGTGCATATTTTATATTTGGGCATAATTCAGATTATATAACTTTACCCTATTTACAATGGCAAATTGTCTTATATTCTTTGATCTTTTGTTGTGAAACCAGGTTAATGCAGTAGCCTATGACCATTATAAAATAACTAGGAAACTATTTTGTTTCTTTGGATAGTTGATTAGTGGACTTTAAAAAAAAAAACAACTTCTAATAAATTTTCTTATTATATAAAGTTGATAGTTTTGAAAATCATAGGGCTTAAACTTGACTTCATTCAGGAATAATAGTAATGTGTTTAAAACGAGGCAGAACCATAGCAGATTTAAGATATCTCCCTTGAATATGCCATGTTTTGTATCAATTGTTCCTTACAGTATTATTTTGGTGGAATATTTTAAACAGAATAGTTTTCTATATGAACATAAAATATTCTACTCTTTAAAAAAATAATAGAGCTTTTCAAGAGACATAGCAAAAAAAAATAGATAGGTTTCCATCATGTTCAGAGAAACAATTACTATTAAACTATATATGTTGCTTCAATTTGAATAAATAGTGCCAAGAGCTAATAGCAATCAATAGAATAATGAAGCATGCTTTTTTTTCCTCTCTCAAATACTATAGTCTAGAATCATTTTATTAAAGGAAACACAAATCAGGTTGTCTGAGACATCTTAACTAGCAGTGTTCTCTTGAAAATTCTCAAATTTTGCATTAGAAAATGGCCAATTACTGTCATAAAGTATGAAAGCACATTTATTAACCTCTGACAAAGTTTTGGAGTACTATTAAAATGTTAGATTGGTTTTGTAGTTTCATTATTTGATATATATGTGTACATGAAGAGAAATGTCATATAATAATGAGAGTATACACTTCCTTTTATTTCTATTTAAAATATTTTACTCTTTTAGAAGCCTAATAAGTAATTCAATAAGTAACTTAAAAATGTTTTATGACCAAATCCTTTAACATACATTCTGCCACATTTTAATGGATACTTTTAAGACTATGTATAAAACAAGTGTCAAGCATTTGTTTATTATGGGAGTGGCTGTTCTCTTATGGGGAGGGGCAAAACACAGAATTGTGGACATATTAATAAAATCAAAGTCATAAGTTTATCTCTTATTCAGTTCTTCCCCTAAAGTGAGAGAATTATGGTAGGGCAGTCTTTTTAGATTTTCTCTATCTTTTTATTTCTACCTTACTATTAGTGATTTCTTCCATTGCAGGAGAATTTTTATTCACATTAATTACTGATAAAACAGTAATCATTAAAAATGTTGAATAATTATGTAATAAGTTTCTGTCATATATAGAAATTGAGGAGAAGAGAGAAACAAATTTATTCTTCCCTCAAGGAAATGAAAGCAGTCACCAGTCAACAGACTATTCTGTTACCTTGATAAGAGTTGAGTTATTGTTGTTATTGTTTTGCTTCTTTTTGCTTTTTTATGAGAAAATCTCTGCCTTGACTAGAACCAAGCCTACAACATCTAGATCCTAATTTCTGAACTTTTATTGCAAAATGACTAGAGAAGCTTTTTTATATCTTATATTGTGTCAATGCCATGCTCCTTTTCAAACTCAAACTCTGTCTTCATTTCCTATGTGGTCATTTGGATCTGCTTCCACCATTCATTGCCTGTGAACAAATCCCTGCAAGAATGTCTCTTCTTGTTTAAGACAGAAACAACTCTTTCTTGCTGGAAGTTTTGTAGCTGAGGTTCACTCTTGTTCCCTGACCACAGAAAAATGAATGAATATCCAGTATTTTTTGGAAGACCAATATTAAAATGTAATGATTTTATTGCTACAGGAGCAACTTGCTAATGGCCGCTGGGGATCTAATTCTGACGAGCAGAATAGATCCCTTCATGTGAGAAGATGATAATGATACTGGATCTCTTCTCCCTTTCCTTCCCCACGGATTACCAAAGGAACTCTCCTGGGAGGATCCTACTCACAAACAGCTCTCAAACACTGCTGCTTCATTATTTCTTGTGTTTCTTATATTCCATGTTGGGCACCATTTGCTACAAGAGCAACCTGCAAGTGGATGCTGGGTGTTATGGGAACCACTTGCTAGTGGATGCTGGGGATCTAATTCTGACCAGCAAAATAGATCCCTTCATGTGACAAGATGATAACAATACAAGGAGACTGAGAGGCAGTTGAATTCTCTGACCTATCCTCTTCCCTCTTACCTCTAATTTATTTCCTTTCCAATTCACAAGTAACATCTGCATCAGTAAAGGCTGGCTTGCAGTTCTTTCAAGTGTGTTATGATTTACAGCTGTGGAGGCTTTTGCACTTAGGCATTTATTTTTTATTTAAATAAATTTTATTTTTTAATATTGTGATTCTCAGTTATAATTCCTAAAAATTAGCTATTAAAATGAATATGGATATTATATCACAAAAATGATGAGACTAATCTAAATAGTCTCTGAAATCCATTTCATTTCTAGCAATATGATCCTATGGTCATTTATAGTATAACATGTTGCTCTATACACTGATATACCTCAATGCAGAAAGAAGACTTAAAGAGGAATTTTAAAAAAAAAAATCAAAATTTGATTAAGACACATGTTTTGTTTTGTACCTTCTTCCTGGCTCTGAATTGATATGAATCATGTCTCATATGTGTGTGTGCACATGTGTGTACACATGTGCATGAATATATGAATGTGTTTATGTTTGTGATGAATTAGTCTTATGTTACTTTTTTTGTCCAAAAGCATTCAATGTCTCTCTTCTGCTTCTAGGATGGAATGAAGACAGTTTGAACTAATAATTAAAGACCGTAAACATCTAGCACAAATCTAAATTATAAATAGGATTCATATTACTTTTCTTCAAGAACTCTACATCTGGGCAATTTTGATCGCTATTTCTTAAATTTAATCATTTTTCTTTGTGATCATGCACATATTGACTCCTTGTCCACTTCAGTGAATACTAACGTCATATAGAAGCTAACAGTTATTGATATTCACAGAGGATCATGATTTCTGGGCATGTGGTTCCATACTGTTTTCAATGTTGCAGAAACATGACTTCTTTTAGTTTAAGTAGTCTCCCATTTTATTTTTATCTCTAACCTAAAGTTTCCTTCAAAAGGGGGAAAATGTATGTTCATATGCACATATACACACATACAGTGTGTAAACATGAATTGGGTATAAAACAGGTAATTTAGTCCCCCCCAAAAAGTACAAAAAAACCATGCTGTTGATTTCAAAATGATTAAACTAGTATTAAGTAATTTATCACTAATAGTATAATACATACTACTATTCAATGTTCTTTGAGACATAAAACAATTTTTGCAAGGTTGTTATTTAGCTATTTAACATTTTATTTCTCCTAAATTTAGGCTAATCAAATTTAATTTATCTGAGGGTAATGATACCATATGCTCAAATTTTAGGTAGCTCAGAGGATTGTCTTGCTGTTTTGAAGACAGAAGAAAGAAAGTCACATCAGAGAGTGTCTGTACAATTAGTATGATAGAGAGAATTTGGACTTAGCAGTCAATTTAGTGACTCAATGTAGTAAGGCATCATACAATGCTGAAAGCCTGACCCATTTTTAAAAATTCCTCGGGATCTCTATAAATGATCACTAAACATATTCCTGCAGGATAAGGAAATGCTTTCAAAGGCCATCTGCTATACTGAGAAGTCTGAGAATACAGTCCTGCTTCACCCAGTCTCTTAGAATTCTCACTTTAAAATCAATTCTCTTCTACCTCCTATGGAACATTTTCTGGACTCTCACCTCCTATTATCTTGTGTGTGTGTGTGTGCGTGTGCGTGTGTGTGTATATACAGAAATAATTTTATGCATCAAATTAGGAAGTCAACATTTAAAGGAATTTTTTTTGTTTTGAAATTGAGGAGAAAAAAAGAGCATTTGATATTTGATCTGAAAGGTGCTTCACATAGCATGCAGTCTATAATCTGTTAAAATCATTCATTTCATGAAAGTTCTAAAATTTCCAATTAAACACTATATGTTGCAATAATGATCTGGTTCCCTGCAGCTTTGTGTTCCATTAGAGATTTAATTATTAAATACTGGGAGAAGCTCAATTAAATACTTTTAATTATAACTAAGTTAACCATTTGACTAAGGCATTTAAAAGTTATGTTGGGAAAAGACCCATGAAAATATCAGCTTACCTACTATGTTAAGTAATATTTAAATACTACATTCACCAGACAGATTTATTAACATTTTCCAACAATACTGTTAAAATGTGATTTTGAAACTATCATTCCATATCATTCTGGCAATGCAAAGAATCATTTGGAATTATCACTATTGTGTAATGCTCAATTATGCCTAATTCATCATAAACTTTAAGGAAGATTCTAGTGTTTTAAATGATGATTTGCATATTTGATTGATAATACTAAATGAATAATTTTAAGTTTAATAATATATGTTTTCATAAATTGAATTTAACAAAGTATTTATTTCTGAAACTTTATTCCAGGAATCATATTGAAAAAAATGGAATTATTAAAAATGGAGTAAATAGAACTACTAAGACCACACAGTGCAAAATATTTGTTTTTATTGTGGAAAAAAAAAAACCTTCTTCACCTACTCTATTATTCATATGCTTTCCTGAAGTCCTATGAAATTGCTACATCATGATGTGGAGATGACTCTGTGCTGTCAAAGGCTATCATAGTAGACTTGAAATTCTGGTAGGTAGTAAAAATCTGTAAGGGCTTTGACTATAGGCAGGTGACAGACAAAACATTTGTCATCTAAGAATAGCCCATCAAAGAATGGAAGGTTTCATCTCTAAAAAATTAGCCATATAATGATCAATTTAATGCCATCATGAGAAATAAGAAATCTGTCTCCCAGGGAGGAGAGGTATTAAAAATATAATTTATTGGAATGTCTAGAGATTCTGTTAAAAACTTTGAAATATTGAGGTATATTGAAATATAAAGGGTAGTTACAGTAGATGCAACTCCGGACTTTGAGGCAAGAAAACTTGAGTTCAAATTCTGCTTCAAACATTAACTGTGTGACTTTGGGCAAACCATTAACCTTCATTTATATCTATTTCTTCATTTTTATAGTGGGAATAAAATAGTACCTACCTCTCAAGATTTTTGAGGATAAAATGAGATAATATTTGAAAAATTCTACATAAATGTTAGTTAACAATAAGAAAGAAATTGGAAGAATTTCAGTATAAACAATATAAATAAATTCAGCTCTGTTAAATGACATTAAAATCAAAATAAAATAACAGCAAAAAACTGAATTAAAGATAAACAAGTAAAAGAAAATAATGAAAAGTACCCATAACAATGTAATTCTCATGGGGAAGGGAGGGCAGGCAGAAGAATAGAAAAAAAAGATCATATTACTTGATATGATCAATATTGGTCAACTCTAAGAGAATGACAAAAAGGAAGAAAAATAGCTATTATCTCCTGATTAACTGCAGGTCATTGCCCTTTAGGCAAAATCACCTGACTTTATATTTGCTTTTTTAGGAGTCTGCTCCTTGGCTGCCCCAACCCTGGTCCCATTTGGGACTTTGCATTAGCAGAAAAAATCTAGAAATGACTCAACCAGAACTATGTCATTACCTATTTAATGATAATGAATCATTCCATCAAAAAACATTTGTCATATATTTATTATCTTCTAGACTCTGAACTAAATACTAGACATACAAACAAGCTGAAGAGGGATGGTCCCTGCCCTCAAGGAGGTTGCATTTTAATTTAAGAGCCGAAATACAGGAAGTACAAACAAATATATACAGAGTTGATGAAAGGTAATATTGGAACAAAAGTGTTTAGGAGAGGCCTTTTTTGGAAAGTAGCATTCATATTGAGTCTTGGAAAATAGCATTGATAGAAAATGGATCTTTGTGTTTTAAGGACAACAAAGAACCCAGAACCCAAGATATACAGACCATAGAGTACATGAAAGGGATCAAGTATCAGAATAGATTAAAGAAAAGTGGGGCAGCTAGGTGGCACAGTGGATAGAGCACTAGCCCTGAAGTCAGAAAGACCTGAGTTCAAATCTGGTCTCAGACACTTAACATATCCTAGCTATGTGACCCTGGGCAAGTCACTTAACCCCAATTGCCTCAACAACAAAAAGAATAGATAAAAAAGCAAAAGGTGTCAAAGATATTTAAGTGCAAAACCAAGGACTTCATATTTTATGCTGGATATAATAGGGAGAAATGGAGTTTTCTGAGAAGGCAAATGACATGGTCAGAATTATGCTTTAGGAAAATATCTTTGATATCAGAGTGAAAATGAATTGAAGTAAGGAAACATTTGGGGCAGAGAAATCAATTATAATTTGTTCACAAAAGTCCAGGTGAAGTAACAAAGGTCTGAACTAAAACAGTGACTTTCTGACTTGAGGGAAGGGAACATTTAGGAGAGAATTTATAAAGACAGTAAACAGCATGATTTAACACATGATTTGGATATGTGGCAGGAGTGAGAATAAAGAATTGAGGATGACAAAAATATAGTGAAATTAATAGTCATCCCTCTCTCTTTAAAGAATTCTTGTTAATGTATACATTTGCATGAGAAAAGTTATGAGGAAAAAAACTAGAATTGCAATTCTTAAAACCTCTTTGAAATAACTAAAGGAGAATATGACTGAACTTTCTGCTTGCTATATTTTAATGGGAGATTAATGAAATCATTTCTCATTCCTAAAATATGCCAAAACTTTAACAAGTTTAAGTTTTCAGTAATATACTACTCTCTTTGACTCAACTGACCTTGTAGTAAATGTCCTTTGCATGTCTTTTACTGAATACAGATTATGTACTCAGTAGTCACTGCAATTTTTGCTCATTTTGTAGAATGATATTTGAACATTATGGCCTAGCCTTTGCAGTAGCACATACATACTGAATTAAATATAATTTCACACTTATTACAAAATGTTTAAATTTGATTAGCCTTGTATATGCATTGTGTATGTATATCTTCATATGTGATATCTTGTTTCCTATTGCTTATTAGAAGCAATGACATTCCTGAGTTCAAGATATAATTACAGCTCTGACATTAATGTAAGCCCTTTGTGTCTCAGCTTCTTAATCAGTAAAATAAAAGAATTAAATCACATTGTGTTTAATGGTCAGACATATATATATATATATGTATATATATGTATATATATATATATGTATATATATGTATATATATGTGTGTGTGTATAATATGCATGTATATAATATGTATATACATACATATTATATATACACACACATACATGTATATATATATTTGCTGAGGCAATCTGGGTAAAGTGATTTGCCCAGTGTCACACATCTAGGATGTGTTAAGTGTGTGAGACCAAATTTGAACTCGGGTCCTCCTGAATTCAGGGCTGGTGCTCTATCCACTGTGCAACGTAGCTGCCCCTAGATATTCTTTAATGACCCTGTCAACCAGGCAAAAATATCTTTCTACTAGCCATTTCTTTCTCATATTTCAGTCTCTAGAAAATTCACCATAAAATATTTTATTAGTAGACCTTATTACTTGTTTTTTTTTTTTTTTTAAGGGAAAAAGATCTAATATAATTGAGGGAAAGAAGGGAGGGTGATGAGTATTGTGTAAACCTTACTCTCATTAGATTGGACTCTAAGAGAGTATATCAGACACATTTGGCTTCAAAGAAAGCACTGACCCTCCTTGTGGGAAGGTAGGAGGGAGGGGAGAAAAGGAAAGGGATAAACTAATAGAAGGATTAGGGGAAAGGTATAAAGGGGAGGGAGGGATTCTAAAGGGAGGAGGATTATTGGTGGGAGGTGGTCATCAAGAGCAAAGTACTGGGGAGGGGGAAGGGAGAGAGGGGAAAGGGAAGAGAAAATCATAACTCTGGGTAAATAAGATGGCAGGGAATACAGATATAGTTATTTTAACTGTGAATGTGAATGGGATGAACTCTCCCATAAAACGGAAGCGGGTAGCAGATTGGATTAAAAGCCAGAATCCTACAATATGTTGTTTACAAGAAACACATCTAAAACATAGAGATACATACAGAGTGAAGGTAAAGGGCTGGAGCAGAATCTTCTATGCTTCAGGTGAACAAAGAAAGGCAGGGGTAGCAATCCTTATCTCAGAACAAGTAAAAACAAAAATAGATCTAATTAAAAGAGATAAGGAAGGAAACTACATTTTACTAAAGGGTTCCATAGACAATGAAGCAGTATCAATACTTAACATATATGCACCAAGTTTTATAACATCCAAATTCCTAGAGGAGAAGTTAAGAGAGATGCAAGGAGAGATAGACAGTAATACTATACTAGTGGGAGATCTCAACCTTGCTCTCTCAGAATTAGATAAATCAAATTCCAAAATAAATAAGAAAGAAGTTAGGGAGGTTAACAAAAGGCTAGAAAAGTTAAGTATGATAGATCTCTGGAGGAAATTGAATGGTGATAGAAGGGAGTATACTTTTTATTCAGGGGTTCATGGAACTTATACAAAAATTGATCATGTGATAGGGCATAAAAACCTCAAAATCCAATGCAGAAAAGCAGAAATAGTAAATTCATCCTTCTCAGATCATGATGCAATAAAATTCACATGTAATATAAGGCCAGGAGAAAATAGACCACAAGTTATTTGGAAATTAAATAATCTAATCCTGAAGAACGAATGGGTGAAAGAGCAAATTACAGACACAATCGAAAATTTCATCCAGGAGAATGACAACAATGAGACAACATACCAAAATTTGTGGGACTCGGCTAAAGCGATTATAAGGGGTAATTTTATATCTCTAGATGCTTACTTGCATAAAACAGAGAAGGAGAAGATTAATGAACTGGGCTTACAATTAAAAAAGCTAGAAAAAGACCAAATTGAAAACCCTCAATTAAATACCAAATTGGAAATTCTGAAAATTAAAGGGGAGATCAATTACATTGAAAATAAGAAAACTATTGAATTAATAAATAAAAGTAAGAGTTGGTTTTATGAAAAAACAACAAAATAGATAAGCCTTTAGTTAATTTGATTAGAAAAAGGAGAGAGGAAAATCAAATTACTAGTCTCAAAAATGATAAGGGAGAACTTTCCTCCAATGAAGAGGAAATTAGAGTAATAATTAGGAGTTTCTTTGCCCAACTTTATGCCAATAAATTTGACAATGTAAATGAAATGGAGGAATATCTACAAAAATATAGATTGCCCAGATTAAAAGAAGAGGAAATAAATTATTTAAATAGCCCTATTTCGGGAAAAGAAATAGAACAAGCTATTAATCAACTCCCTAAGAAAAAATCTCCAGGGCCAGATGGATTTACATGTGAATTTTACCAAACATTCAAAGAACAATTAATCCCAATACTATATAAACGATTTGAAAAAAATAGGGAAAGAAGGTGTACT
>JAJPUD010015636.1:0-10457 GCA_023553655.1 Myrmecobius fasciatus | reverse complement strand
GCATACCCTTTGACCCAGCAGCATTTCTATTGGGCTTATATCCCAAAGAAATCATAAAGGAAGGAAAAGGCCCCACATGTGCAAGAATGTTTGTGGCAGCCCTTTTTGTAGTGGCTAGAAACTGGAAATTGAATAGATGCCCTTCAATTGGAGAATGGCTGAATAAATTATGGTATATGAATATTATGGAATATTATTGTTCTGTAAGAAATGACCAGCACGATGATTTCAGAGAGGCCTGGAGAGACTTACATGAACTGATGCTGAGTGAAATGAGCAGAACCAGGAGATCATTATACACGCAACAACAGTACTATATGACGATCATTTCTGATGGACATGGCTCTCTTCAACAATGAAATGTTTCAAACCACCTCCAATTGTTCACTGAAGAAAGCCATATACACCCAGAGAGAGGGAATGTGAAATGTGGACCACAACATAACATTCTCATACTCCTTGATTGATGTATGCTTACATTGTGTTTCCTTTATCTGATATATCGTTTGTGTAGATAAGATTTTTCTTGCACAACAATGATAAGTTTGGAAATATGTATACATATATTCGATTTGCCAATATTTTAACATAATTAACATGTGGTGGATATCCTGCCATCTAGGGGAGGGGTGGGGAGTTGGGGGAAAAAATTTGTAACGGAAAGCTATGTAAGGGTTATTGTTGAAGAATTACCCACACATATGTTATGCAAATAAAATAAAATTAAAAAACAAACAAACAAACAAACAAAAAAATGTGTCTGATATATTCTTTTAGTGCCTAATCTAATGAGACTAAAGTTTACACAATACTCATCACTCTCCTTTCTTTCCCTCAATTATATTAGATTTTCTATGTCTCTTCATGAGACTTTGCCTTATTTTACCTCCTTTTTTTTTACTTTATTTTACCTCCTTTCCCCTCCCCCCTTTTTTTTCACACTATGATATAACTTCCACCACTAATTTCTTTTCGATTATTATCAAAGTAAAATCAAATTATACTCCCATTCTTTAAGGATAACCCTAGTAGAGATATAGTTCTTGAGAGTTCTTTCCTTTTTACGCTTCTCTAGAGTTCTGTGTTGAGGTCAAATTTTTTGTTCAGATCTGGTCTTTTAATTAGAAACAGGTGAAATTCTCCTGTATCATTGAATGACCATCTTCTTCCCTGGAAGATGGTAGTCTTTCTAGCTGGATAGCTTATTCTTGGCTGTAATCCAAGTTCTTTTGCCTTTCGGAATATCTGATTCCAGGCACTTTGATCCTTCAGTGTGGAAGCTGACAGATCTTGTGTAATTCTAATGACAGTTCCTCGGTATTTGAACTGTTTTTTTCTAGCTGCTTGCAATATCCTTTCCTTGGTGTGATAGTCCTGAAATTTGGCCACGATATTCCTTGGGGTTTTAATTTTGGGGTCTCTTTCAGGAGGTGATCGGTGAATTCTTTCAATGCCAACTTTCCTTCTGATTCTAAAATATCAGGGCAATTCTCTTTCATGATTTCCTGGAAGATAGCATCAAAGTTCTTTTTTTCATCGTGACTTTCAGGGAGTCCAGTAATCCTTAGATTGTCTCTCCTGGATCTGTTTTCCAAGTCAGTTGTTTTTCCTAGGAGATATTTCATATTTTCTAATATTTTTTTCATTTTTTTTGTTTTTCTTTGATTGATTCTTGAAGTCTTATTGAGTCATTCACTTGAATTTGTTCAATTCTTATTTTTAAAGTGTTGTTTTCTTCAGTTACATTTTTAAGCTCTTTTTGTAACTGGCCAATTGAATTTTTTGGTTCATTGCATTCTTTTTCCATTTTGCCAATTTTATTTTTCAGTTTATTGTTGTCTTTTACCAATTCACTATTTTTATTTTCTTGTGATTTGGTGACTTTTTCCAATTGACCAATTGTGTTTTTCAGTGAATTGTTGTCTTTTTCCAATTCACTAATTTTGTTTTTCAGTGAATTTTTGTCTTTTTCCAATTCACTAATTTTGTTTTTCAGTGAATTGTTGTCTTTTACCAATTCACTGTTTTTATTTTCCAGTGAGTTGGTGACTTTTTTCTAATTCACCAGACTTGTTTTTCACATCTCTGTTGCAGGGCAATATTTCCTTCTTGCACTGCTCTCAATTTATTTCCCCAATCTTCTTCTAGCTCTCTTTTGAGATTCTTTATGCAGTCTTCCTGTAAGCCTTCTGAAAGGGAGACCAGCTTAAGTCCACCTTTGTGGCTTTATCTGGGATTGTTTTCAGAATCTCAGGAACTGGGGACTTCTCTAGGTTCTCTCCATAAAAGCTGTCTATGGTGAGAGCTCTCTTCTTCTTGCTCATGGTTTTGAGCTGAGGTATCAGTCACCAGCAGCTAATTCTGCAGCAGCAATTTCAATTTGCCCTGGGGCAGTTTGCGGAGTTGACTTCTGGTTTGGGGCTGATAGCTAGATCCACACTAGTACCACACTTTCAGCTGCTCTCAATACACCCTTTATCAAAGGTAGACCTGCCAAAGCACCTGCCTGCAAGCAGAGCAATGTGGCCCAAACATCTCCCAGGGACTTCCTGGCAGCCTAAAATCTTCTGGTCCTTCCCAGCCCCGGACTTGCACCCCAGCTTCACACATTGAAGGATCAAAGGGCCTGGAACCAGATATTCCCTTTAATAAAATATAGTTTCCTTCCTTATCTCTTTTGATTAGATCTATCTTGGCTTTTACTTGAACTGAGATGAGGATTGCTACACCTAATTTTTTTTGTTCACCTGAAGCATAATAGGTTCTCCTCCAGCCTTTTACCTTCATCCTATATATGTCACTATATTTTAGATGTGTTTCTTGTAGACAACATATTGTGGGATTCTGGTTTTTAATCCAGTCTGCTATCTGCTTCTGCTTTATGGGAGAGTTCATCCCATTCCCATTCACAGTTAGAATAACTCATTCTTTATTTCCGGCCATCTTATTTACCTAAGTTATGTTTTTCCCTTTCCTTTCCCCTTTCTTAATCCAGCACCCTTGGGATCCCTTCCCCTTTTTTACTCTTTTCCCCCGATTCTTTTATTTTCCCTTCTATTAATTTATCCCTTTCTTTTCCTCCTTTCCCTCCCACTTCCCTCTAGCAACAGACAAGTTTCTATGTGAAATCAAGTGCCTGATATACACTTTTAGAGCCCAACCTGATGAGAGTAAGATTTACACAATGCTCATCTCCCTCCCCTCTTTCTCTCAATTATATTAGGTTTTCTTTGCTTCAAGAGATTTTACCTTGTTTTTACCTCCTTTTTTATATCTTATTTTATACCTTTTTCCCTAGTATGACAACCTTTCCCCCTCTAGTTTTTTTTTATATTATCAAAGTAATATCTAGTTAATTATGCCCCCAAAATTTAAGTATCCCCAAAGTAGAAATAAAGTTCTCAAGAGTCCTTTCCTTTTTACCTTTTTATGCTTCTTTTGAGTGCTGTGTTTGGAGGTCGAATTTTTTGTGCAGATCTGGTCTTTTCATTAGAAATAGGTGAAACTCACCTATATCATTGAATGACCATCTTTTTCCCTGGAGTATAATGCTCATTCTAGCTGGATAGGTTATTCTTTGCTGTAATCCAAGTTCCTTTGCCTTTCAGAATATCTGGTTCCAGGCCCTTTGATCCATCAATGTGGAGGCTGACAGATCATGTGTGATTCTAATTATTGATCCTCGGTATTTGAACTCTTTCTTTCTAGCTGCTAGCAGAATCTTTTCCTTGGTGCTATAGTCCTGAAATTTAGCCACTATATTCCTTGGGGTTTTAATTCTGGGGTCTCTTTCAGGAGGTGACCGGTGAATTCTTTCAATGGTGATTTTGCTTTCTGATTCTACAATCTCAGGGCAGTTTTCTTTCAGGATTTCCTGGAAGATAGTGTTTAGATTCTTTTTTTTCATCATGGCTTTCAGGCTGTCCAATAATTCTTAGATTGTCTCTCCTAGATCTATTTTCCAAGTTAGTTGTTTTTCCTAGGAGATATTTCATATTTTCTTCTAATTTTTCTTTTTTTTTTGTTTTTGTTAGAATGAGTCTTGAAGTCTTATTGAGTCATTCATTTGCATTTGTTCAATTCTTATTTTTAAAGTGTTGTTTTCTTCAGATACCTTTTTAAGCTCCTTTTGTAACTGGCCAATTTGTTCATTGCACTCTTTTTCCACTTCAATAATTTTATTTTTCAATAAATTAGTGTCTTTATCATATCTCTTTTGGAGGGCTTGTTGCACTGATTTCAGTTTATTTTCCCATTTATCCTCCAGCTCTTTTTTGAGATTCTGTATGCATTCTTCCAGAAAGGCCTTTTGAAAAGGGGTCCAGTGATGGTCCTTAGTAATTTCCTCTGGAGTTTTGTCTAAAGGAACCTCAGGATCTGGGGTCAGCCCTTCTTTTTCTCAATAGAAGCTGTCTATGGTGAGAGCTCTCTTTTGCTTCTTAATTTTATTTTAGACAGCCTGGATGTCTCTTTAAGGCTTGGGAAAAATGGCACCTGAAGTTATTTGCCCTGAGGCAATTTGGCAAATTAATTTAAGGTCCTGGGCTGGTGGGGGCTAGGACTAAGTTGGAGTTACTCCTTAAACAAGGTAAGTCTGCGAGAACACCTACCCCCAATCAGGGCAGAGTGTCCCGAGTCCCTCAGATAAACTCCAAGTGTTTGGAGTTTGGAATTTGGAGTTTCTGCCACGATGAGCTGAGTCCCACCCTTACTTTCGGCCTTCACCAAGTCCACTGTTAATCCCTCTGTCCGAGTTAAACAAACCTGATATGAAGTTCTTCAGAGATATCTGCAAGCAATTTTCAAATATTTTTGAATTTGTTGACTTGAAGATCAGTTCAGAGGCTTATTTTATTGTTGATTTGAGAGAAGATTGGAGGAGGACACACAGAGTCACGTTTTCACTCTGCCATCTTGGCTTTGCCCCCTATACCACATCTTAAAGTAAATTTTGTCTCAAAGGAGACTCAGAGAAGAGAGAGGAGGATTCCTGGTACCAGGCAGTAACTCTGTGTAACATTTGTCCCCTACACACATAGTGCAATATCATTTGCCTATAGCTTGTGTCATCTCTCTTCAGTGGAGAATGCATTCTCCAGTTTGAGAAGATATTTTCATAATAAAGCATTTTGCATTAAAGCCTCAAAATGCACTAATATTTTTGAGACACTTGGATTGATTTTATTCAATTCATTTTATTATTTGAATAGTGTGTAAGATACTCTGTTAAGTGCTGAGGATTTAATGTTTAATTTTTTCACTCATCTCTAACACTTTACAATCCCACTGGGGAGGGTTCTTTGCAAATATTATGAAATGGTTTGCCATTTCATTTCCAGCTCATTTTACAGAAGAGGAAAATGAGACAAACAGTATAAAGTAATTTGCCCATGCTCTCACAGTTAATACATTTCTCAGGCTGGATTTGAACTCAGGTCTTTCTTGACTTCAGGTCCAACAATCTGTCTACTGCATCATCTAGCTGCCCTGTTGGAAATATAAAAAGAAACAGAATAATTCTTGTAGAGAGAGATAATATTCAGACAGCTAAGGTAATACAAAATATATGCAAGCTAAAAGTAATTCTTATAAAAGATGGGCACTAACAAATTCTCTGTGAGGCACAAATAAGTAAGCCAATTTGGTTGGAATATGAATTGTTTAGTAGACTGGTAGACTGAATCCAGACTGTGAAATACTAAAGAGAGAGTTTGCCTTTTATCATAACAGTTATTGAAGCTTCTTTAACATAAGAGTGATTATGCCACACCTGTATCATAAGAATTGTGATTTTTGACAGTTGTGTAATTAGAGTGGAAAAGAAAGAGTATGAAATTAAGGACAATATAATGGACAAGAATGTGAAATACAGTGGTGACCTTGTGAGTGGAGGGACAGGGCAGATACATTAAACACTCTGAAGGTAGAAATCTTGTTCGTCCATAAGCCTTAGCAACTCATTCTTATGGAAGAAAGAGGGAGAAGAGAGACAAGCATGGAAAGCTACTGTTTGCTTTAGTTTCCTCATCTGTAAAACAAGCTGAAGAAGGAAATAGCAAACCACACCAGTATCAAAGAGTTCAAAATGACTGAACTGATTAAAAAACAACAGGTTGTAAATGTCGTAGACTAGAAGAATATATCTCAACAGAAATAAGGAAATTAAAAGAGAGTTAGTTTATTCTGAATTAACTGAATTGACTTGAGCCTCTCCTGTCTCTGATATAGCTGCCATAGCATTGACATAATAATTTCAATCTTTTTTTCGATATGCCAGTTTTAAGCTTTAAATTTTAATGGCTATTTCTTAACTTGGTAAAGGAATTTCTCCATCAACAAGTTAAGGTAACCAACAATTATTTAACTCATGATGTACCAGAACCAAACTTACCCATGGAATTAAAAGAAAAGAAAAAAAAATGATCTGTGCCTTTAAGAAGCTCACATCTTCAAGAGTTGTTTCAAGTACAGCAATTAAAAGATGTCCTAGATTTGGGAGATAAAAATGAGAAACCAAATCCAAAGTTTGCTCCATCATAAGGGAAGAGAAAAGGAATAGTATAAGAAAACTGAAAATGTAGGAAGAGGTCAGTTTGTGAAGGGCTGTAGAAATCAGAGGATCTTACATTTTATCCTTGAGGTAGTAGGGAGCAACTCAGCTTTATTCCTGATAGTCTAATTATTGTACCATGGATATGCCATCTTCATCCATGACGTATTCTACCAATCATGTGACTTGTCCAGAGTAACCCATCTAATAAGTGTTAAGTTAATAAGTGTCTGAGAACAGATTTGAACTCAGAGTTTCTTGACTGCAGGACCAGTGCTCTATCCACTGTGCCGTCTATCTATTCCTCTACTGTATTTCCTTACATATATGTGTATGTGGGGGGGGGAGGATTCAAAATATTTAAGAATAAATTTATATTTCAAGAGAGCATATATAATAATATAAGAGATTATATGCATATCTACCTATCTTTTCTTTGTTTCCTTGAAGGTTATTCTTTTGTTCTCTGCTATGAACATTTTTCCTTATTCTTTTTTTTCCTCCTTTCACACACCTTAACCCCCATCCTCCTTGAATCAGACTACAATTAAAAAAACTAAAATTAAGGATATATTTGCTAGTTAGGACATGAGCATATAGATAGACAGATAGATAGATATATTCATATTCATATCAACATACATATATCTATATACACATGCATATACCTACATGCTACACACACATGTAAACATGCATCTCAAACAATATTAATATGGATGACATATAATGTAGATTTCTTTCTTGATTAAATCTTTAACTTTGACTTTGTCTGAGATCAAAGATTTCTAGCCCTACTTTTCTTTTTATAATAAATTGCACTCCTGATCCTTGTTGTATTGAATGCATATATTTCTTATTTCCTATCTCTGCTGTCTTTAACTTTAACTCTACTCCTTAACTTGCAGTGCTATTACTTAACCTATCTCAACCCATGTATACCTCCCTTATCTTCTCCCTCCAACCATTTCCTTCCCTCTTTATTTTTCAATAGTCTACATATCTTGTGTACTTTCATAACTCTACACACCTCCTATATACCAACTTATTCTATTTCTACCCCCTCTTATTTCCTTATAAATTTTAGAGGGGGCAATATCTTTAATTATACACACACACACACACACACACACACACAACTTCCACACATGTGTTTTCAGAACTACCAGCCCTCTTCTCACATTTAATGCCTTTTTGTTGGTTCTTCTTCTGTATTTGATTTTTATAGTATAATTACTTTTTTATACCTTTTCCTAAACAGTTTTGCTTTTTAGAGTCAGATCATAATCAGCTCTGCCCCAATCTTTCTTTTGAACTACCCAAGTACTGATATTAATCTTAAACATATAATATATATTTCCATGTAAATAACATTAATATTTTTTCTTTGTTGAGTCCCTTGAAATTATTTTTTGATTTTGCTTAGCATATGTTAATTTTTCTATTAAGCTCAGGTTTACTTGAGAGAAAGTTCTGAAATTTTGAAATTTTATTAAATGTCCACTTTTTTAAAAATTCAATATTATAGTTAGCTTTGCTGGATAGATATTTTTGGTTTCAGACCTAATTATTTCACTTATAGTCTTTTATTGTAGCTGATGATAAACCTTGGACAATTCTAAGTGTAGATCCAGCATATTTTTAAATTGTTTTTGTTGTTTGTTTTTTTTTTTCTTATGTAATTTTCTCTTTGATCTCGAAATTCTGAAATTTGGCAATAATATTTCTTTGTGTTTTTCATGTACAATTTCTTTAAAGTGATGATCATTAGACTTTTTTTCTATTTCTATTTTTTCCTTGTTGTCTATCACTTCAGGAGAAATTTCTTTGATTATTTCTTGCAATATTGTGTCAAAGTGTTGTTGTTTTTGGTTTGTTTTTTTTTTTTTTTTTTGGATCACAGCTTTCAGTTAGTGCAATTTTTACATTTTCTCCTTCTTGATCTGTTTCCAGATCGAGTTTTTCTTATTAAATATTTCAAATTCTCTTCTATTTTTTACATTATATATATGCATATATGTATACATATACATATATATGTGTGTGTGTATAGACCCAAACACATAAATATACACATATATGTTTCTATATAATTATTTGTTGGTTTCTTATAGCTTCACTGATTTCTCCCTTGCCCAATTCTAATTTTCTAAGAATTATTTTCTTCTTCTGGATCTCCTTTCCTAGTTAGTTGACTTTCTTTAATAATCTTGTTTTTCTTGGATGATTCTTATTCCTATTTTTTTCTCTTTTTTAAAGTTTTTCCTCAATTTTTCTCATTTTATTTTTGAAGGGTTTTTTTTAATGTTCTTCTATAAATTGTTCTGGTTAGGTAGCCATTTAATGTTACTCTTTGAGGTAGAAGAGACTTTTTTTTCACTTTATTGTCCTCTGAAGATGAACTCCTATCTTCTCTATTCCCAAAATCAGTTTCTATGGTTGGGTTATTTCTTCTCTGTTCTTTTTTTTTTTAAATGAGAATTATTAGTGTAAGAAACTTTAATTCTAGGGTGTGTGGAGGGGGGAAGCATAAAAGGGGGAGAATAACCTCTAGCTTCATTTCAGCTCCCCTTTCTAATTTGGAATTCTTAACAAAAAGCTCCACCTTTCTGCAAATTTCTTCAGCCAGGAGTTTCCTACCCCACTGTTTCTGCCCTCTCTTCTCACTTGGTGTTCTAATCCCTTCTAGTTCAGGGCTGTGTCTTTTCAGCCCAGGTGGACCTGGTGCTCCTAATCAGCAGAGGTTCTCTCAGTCTTCCCAGATGTAGACCCTGACTCTCCATACTGTCCAGGAAGTTAAAGTTCTTGTGATTTTTCTGAGGTTATCTCTGAACCCAGCTAGCCTCTGGCTCCTTACTTGCTGTTTCTTCTGATCCAGCATGGAGATGTTTATACTTAATACCACTTAAACTTCCATCCTGGGTTTTTTCCTCAGGTCTATGGAATAATTTTATTCTGTTTGTGGGGAAATCCTGGAGAACTTGAAATTTTCTGACCTGTTCTACAATCGCCCAGAAACCTACTGTCCTTGTATTTCTGTAAAAATCAGGCCTTTCAATATACAACTTTCAGTGCATGGTCTATAGCCAAATGATAAAATATAATTTTTGTCCATAAAAACATTTTTCCTTAATATGCTGTCATGAATATGTTGGCTTTTTTTTTGGTTTTTCTTTTCTTTTACCTTATTATAAATATCTTTATTCCATTTGCAATTTGACAGAGAAATATGTTGATATTTTAATGTTTAAAAATGCCATTTTTATTAAATGTAAGGAGTTTCTATCGATTCCAAATCTATTTAACTTCATATTTATATTCTGAGAAAAGACCCAAAATCTACATAAAAACCCAGCTGTGATTTTTTTCATGTTATTTATGGAAAAATACAACTAACAGAGTCTTTAAAGAGAAATGAGAAAAAATAAAAAGAATTAGTCAATGACCAAGCATTTCCCCAGCTGTGATCACAATCTGTCAGACTTAAAATAGTACTGAATGATAAAATGTCAAGACAGACACAATTAGACACTAGGGACTACTTTTGAATAAATGGTCTCAACACACTTCTGAAAGACTTATGCCAAATTTCTTTTCTTGTTAACTATTTGAAAAGTATATGCACAGTAAAAATAGCAAAACAATTTTATCAGAAGAACTTTATTAAAAAGCAGATTTTTAACATTTCATTAAGGAGAAATTTTGAGATCAATTGAACAGGTATTCTAGTAGATAAGATAATCATCTAGGGGAGGGCAGGGGACTGGGGGTAAAATATGTAATGGAAAGCTTTGTAAAGATCATTGTTGGTGAACTACCCATACATATGTTATACAAATAAAAAGCTTTAATAAAAAAAAGATAATTTCTTTAGGCTGATTAAGTTTAAACATTTTATGAAAGTATG
>JAJPUD010015635.1:927-36719 GCA_023553655.1 Myrmecobius fasciatus | reverse complement strand
CTCCAATTGATGGGCATCCACTCAGTTTCCAGTTTCTAGCCACTACAAAAAAGGTTGCCGCAAACATTCTTGCACATGTGGGGCCCTTTCCCTTCTTTAAGATCTCTTTGGGATATAAGCCCAATAAACACTGCTGGGTCAAAGGGATGCACAATTTGATAACTTTTTGAGCGTAGTTCCAAATTGCTCTCCAGAATGGCTTAATCCATTCAAAAATCCATCAACAATGTATCAGTGTTCCAGTTTTCCGACATCCCCTCCAGCATCAGTCATTATCTTTTCCTGTCATCTTAGCCAATCTGACAGGGGTGTAGTGGTATCTCAGAGTTGTCTTAATGTGCATTTCTCTGATCAATAGTGATTTGGAGCACCTTTTCATATGACTAGAAATAGTTTCAATTTCTTCATCTGAAAATTGTCCGTTCATATCCTTTGACCATTTATTAATTGGATAATGGCTTGAATTCTTATTAATTTGAGTCAATTCTCTATATATTTTAGAAATGAGGCTGTTATCAGAACCTCAAAGCATACTCTTTATAACTAGAATTTTAGTCAACCAAAATGGAGGCTCTGTCAGTAAGAGTTTATTTGGTGACTCTATGCTGTAGAGAGCTAAGAGTCATAGAATAACTGGAACACTGATGCATTGTCGGTGGAATTGTGACCGAATACAGTTATTCTGGAGAGCAATTTGTAACCATGCTCAAAAAGTTATCAAACAGGGCATACCCTTTGATCCAGCAGGGTTTATACTTTGTCTATATTCCAAAGAGATTATCAAAGAGGGAAGGGGATCTACATGTGCAAAAATGTTTGTGGCAGCCCTTTTTGAATGGCAAGATACTGGAAACAGAGTGGATGCCCATCAGTTGAAGAATGGCTGAATAAGGTATGGTATATGGATGTTATGTAATATTATTCTTCTATAAAAAATAATTGGGAGGATGATTTCAGAGAGGCCTGGATGAACAGATGTTGTGAGGTGAATTGAACCAGGAGATAATTGTATATGGCAATAGCAAGATTATACAATGATCAATTCTGATAAACGTGACTCTTTCCAACAATGAAATGATTGAGGCCAGTTCCAATGGTCTTCTGATGAAGAGAGCCTCTACACACAGAGTGAGGAGTGTGGGAAGTGAGTGTGTTATTCACTCACATTTTGTATTCTTATTAATTTCTTTCCTTTTTGATTTGATTTTTCTCATGCAGCAAGATAACTGTATAAATGTTTACATATTAATAGATATTTTAGCATGTATAACATATAACATATTAGACTACTTGCCAGCTAGAGGAGGGCATGGAGGGAAGGAGAGAAAAATTTGGATCATAAGACTATGCAAGGGTCAATGTTGATGAATTATCTGTCCATATGTTTTGAAAATAAAAAGCTTTAATAAAAAAAAAGAAAGTTACCAGGTAGAAAAAGAAAAAAAAAGAAACAATTAAATGTTTTACTGAAAAGTTTAAACATTTATCTGTCCAGACCATCATGATAAAATCATTCCTTGGGGATCTATTTGTTGTTCTGCTATTAAGGTAAAGAGATTTAAAAAGTAAAATAAGTAGTAATCTACAATAACAGTGAAATATTCAAGAAAAAAATACTAAGCATTAATGATGCAGTGTATCTATGTCTGGGCTTTCCCCATCCCCTTTCTATCTAGTTTTTTTTTTTTAATTCTGAAACTGAACTTAATGCTCCCAAGAGTCAACCACATATAGATAATTCAAATAGAATATTTTGTTTAAATTAAGTTTTAACTAAATTAAATAGCATAATTATTATCTCAACATGATTTTCATTATGTTATTCAATGACTTTCTAACTTCTCTTTGGTAGGAAATTGTAAATCAATTTCAGGCTTTTTTGAAACATATTAATTACTTTTCCTATTCAGAATTAAATACTAAGGTTAAGCTTCAAATAAATTCCTTCATATTATTTTATCATCTTATTATGATCAAATATTCTGGCATAAGAACTATTTGTTTTGCTTTTATTTTTTAACTCATTAATGCTTTTAGATTAGGAATGTTTTAGAGTCTATTTTATTTTCTTTTTCTTTCCACTTTTTCTTAGCAACAGTACTGTTACCTATCAGTATTTTGAAAGTAACTTGGACAAAGATTTAAAAAGTGTGTTTCTCCTGGGTTCCTATCAATCCAATTAAGCTATTAGTTTCCACTCAAATCCTCAAATATTTAACATAAAGTATAACACATATGCCTCTTTCTTCCTTAATTCAGTGTTTTATTCATTCTAAATTTAATATATGCATTTAAATGCTTATTCTATGTAAATCATTCTAGATGGATGGAGATATGAAATTTACATATGATGGTTTTCTACTTGAGTGTCTAATTTTCAGTTCAGTTTTCAAATTCAGCTTTCAAGGCACTAATGGGTCAGGAACACCCAGATAATGTACTTTATGATAGTGATACTGACCTTTTCCTCATTTCCACAAGACACTCCATCTGCAGATTCTAACTTTTCACAGGTTAATTTCATTTTTTATAATGCTCTCTTTCTGACTTCCCATAAATATGCATTCAAATTCCAACTGTGACAAAAAAAAACCTTTCCTAAATTCCTGCATGAAACTATCTCAAATTTAATCTGTATCTTGAATGTAGCTAAATATTTGGTGTCTTCTTTCACAAGTAGAAAGTGAATTTTTTGAGGCAAAATACTCTTCTTTGACTTTTTGTATCTCAAGCATGTGATACAATGCCTGGCATGTGATAAAATCATAAATAAAATCTTTATTCAATTATTCAACAGTATAAGGTGCTGTTATTAAGAGCCCCATGAAATGCTTCTTTGTTGTCTTATGAAATGCAGTGAAACTAAATCTATCACTGCCCTTATTTTTTTCTCCAAAAAATAAACATTATCATTCCATTTAGCTTGACTTCTTCATGTGTTCTTGTTTCTTTTAACATTATTGTTGACATTTTGATTTAGATAAGTTTCTCATTTAGTAAGTAAAATATACTAGTTAGTCAAGAATAACACTAATTACACTAGCAATTAAATTTATATATGCATATTTCTATAATATTTAAAATCCAAAACTAGAAACTTTTAGTGTTATTTGTATAAATACATATGTATTTAGTTCTTTTTTTTTTTTTTTTTGCTTTTTGCTGAGGCAATTGGGGTTAAGTGACTTGCCCAGGGTCACACAACTAGGAAGTGTCTGAGACCAAATTTGAACTCAGGTCCTCCTGACTTCAGGGCTGGTGCTCTAAACACTGAGCCACCTAGCTGCCCCTAGTTCTTTAATTATTTTAGATTAAATTATTAGAATGTTAAGCTCTGAATTTTCCTATAATCACATAGTTAAAATCTTGTTTTCCTACAGGAAAAATAAATTTTCTTATTAGTTTTGGTTTTATGTTTATTTTTCCTTTGTAAAGGGAATAGTAATGGATACATTTTTCATATTTATTCATAAAAAGTATCTATTTACCATTAATGCCTTTATTGTCATGGTGTTTATTGTGTAAAAATCTCACATTTGATAATACTGACTGATGTGTCCATGCTTCTATACCTTCAAAATTATTCCATAGTGTGCAGAATGAAGTACTTTTTTTTCATTTGATATGTCAGTTCAGAATTGATTTCACAAGGTACAAAGTGGTTTTAACTCTGGGAAATCTGTATTCTAACTAGTAGTCTGATATGAAATTATTTATTCTATGGCTAAAAATGCTTAATCAAATTGTTCTCAAACCATCCAATATTTGTTACTTATTAGTCAAAGGAAGCAATTGGACATTCATTTATTTTGTTTATTTGTAATTGACTACTATACTTTTTATGAACTTATGCATTTATTATTCTAATTAGATACAATAGAACTATCATTTTCACCTACACTTACATACAATGACAACTAGTAATGTGTACTTATCACTTACCTTACCTCAGTTATCTTCATTAAAGCAGTAAGAATATAAAATTCACCATTATCATCCCATAATATAATATGAAATATTAAACATATTTCCATCTGTGCTTTTTTAAAAAAATATATATTTTCATTTACTTAGGCTGTCATTTTAAATATCCCACTAGGCAGACTGGTAAAAGGAAATATTAATCTTTACTTATTTTTCAATTTATTTTCTATTTTGGGGTCTTTTATCAATGATTCTAAAAAATAAGACTAATAATATGTCCCTTTCAATCAAAGTACTTTGAGCAAAATCATTTATATGCAGGCATTTGTAAATATTGGAATACCATATTTGAAAATAACCAAAATGCGTATGAAACAAAATCTGGCTATAATCATTAAGTAGGAAAAATAGCATATAATTAGTAAGTTTTCCTTCTTAATGATATTTTAGAAGTTATATTATTACCAATTTTCTTTGAATTCTGAGAATGTATATGCTCTAGAAATGCTATTATTTTTAAAAAATTATTTATTGCAATGAATACAAAATAAGAAAAATAGACTAGAAAAAAAGGAAAATGAAAAACAATTCAAAATATTGTCATTGAAGTTTGACCCTCTAATCTGTATTATGCCACATTTTATTAAGTACATAGGAAGAAATTAAATAAATATATACTTTGTTACTTCATGACTATAGCATAGAACTAGTCATAAAAAAGGATCATGAAAAACAAGTTTCAGGAATTAGGTGATAGGGCCAAGATTTTTGATTTTGCCCAACTCTTCATGACTATTTTCTTTAAAAAGCTGTTTGAGACACAAAAATTCACAAGGTCCAGATAACATAAAACAAAATTAAATAGGATATTTTAAAAGCAAGTAATTAATTACCCCTTTAACCAGTCAACAAATATTTATTAAGCACCTATTATGTACTAAGCATTGATGATACAAATAAAGGCAAAAAAGTTCTTGCTTTTATGGAACTCTTAATCTAATGGGGGAGGAGAGAGACAATATATACAAAAGTAAATACAAACAAGGTGTATACATAGAATAAATTATTAGTAATCAGCCGAAGAAACTCATTAAAATTAATGGTGCTTTGAAAAGGCTTCTTGTAAAAAAAAGTCATGGAAATCAGGACGTAGATATGAGAAAGCAAAGCATTCCAGGACTACTCTAGTACAAACGTCTTGTGTTAAAAAATGAAGTGTCTCATTCAAACAACAGCAAGAAAGACCCAGGAAATTTATTTTCAAATCAGATTTTTATGTATACTCTGATCACTGAATAGAACAGCATACAAAATCAGAAGAAGAAATAAAAATGAGACTACGTATTCCAGAACTGAAGATCTTCAACCTGAATCATTTTAGGGCAATGATGAATTGCAGAAGAAATAAAAATGATCATATGTGGATCACAAAGGAAGAAACTCCATCTTGAGCTACATAAGAGAATTGTTAATGTCAAAAAATAAAAATAAATAAATAAAATGGGAATTGAATAAGAGAAGTCATTGACATAGTTTAATATTTTTCAAGGAAGCTTAATGGAAGCAAATCAAATAATACAATGAAAACATTTAATAACAACCCAGAAACTCATAGAAGCTAGCATTTCATTTTTTATAATGCTCTCTTTCTGTTTGTTTGATTACCTTGCCAAGTAAAGAGATGGGGTGACAGAGCAAGAGTAGTTTAAAAATATAAGTTGCATTGTAGATTCTTATGAAAAAGATGGTGGAGGATTATGAGTATCATCATCTCATATGAAAACTAGAGAAGGTTGAAAAAAATGTAGAAAGCTATGTGAGAAGGCCAATTAAGCTAGATTTATGCCAATGCAATCGATAGTTAAATGGAAAAAAATAAAGATTTTGATGACCAAGTTTTCTTACTTGTGAACACTGACAAAACAGTCTGACATATTGTTGATGAAATAGAAATGATACAAGTGTGTATGTCTAGCCTACTCTAACTGCCTTTTCCAATTATGCTGTCTTTAAGATAATTTTTAACCTTCATCTGCACCACATTCAGAACTGACTCAAATGTGTTGGCTTCATTTTGTTTGAAGACCTATGTTTAACAACTGAATTATCTAATATTCTTTTTATAAAACTTTCTACTTTTCACCTCTATTTATTTGCATCAGTTCACCTTCATACATGAATTGCTTCTCCTTTTTTATCTCTACTTCATAAAATCAAGAGAGCTGTAGTTTACTTCAAAGCAATGGGTAAATGATACATCCCATATGAAGTCTTTCCTAACTCTTAGCAATTAATGCTCTCTGTTCTAAAATTAAATTGTGATCATTTTGAATATAACTTGGGATAATCTTTTCTTTATTTGTATCATTTCATTCAAAAAAAGAAAGCTGTTTGGAAAATGACTATATTATTTTAAAATTTTGTATTCCTAAATATTAGCATAGTGCTAACCACATAGAATGTTCTCTTCTCGCTTCTTTTTTCTTTCCTCTCTCCTCCATTCTTTTATTTCTATGTCTGTGTTTGTGTGTGTGTGTGTGTGTGTGTCTGTGTGTCTGTCTGTCTACCTCAGCATCTTTCCGTCTCTGTTTCTGTCACACTCTCTTTCTCTCTGTTTCTCTTTCTGTCTTTCTGTCTCTCCTTGATATCTGTCTTGATGTCTTACAATATTCATAACAAAATTTAATTTGGACACCACATCACCCTAATACACTGAATTTTAGAACTCACATTCAAGAGATGCTCCAGCCTCATCCTCTAAAGTAGCTGGCCTTATAGTACTATATGCTTGTCAATTCTTAAAAAAAAAAAAAAAAAGAAAAAAAGAAAAATTACCTCACTTCCTTCTTCTTTCCACTATATCTATAAGAAAAATATTTCAAGTCATAATTTAACCATAATTCTTAAGCAATGAAAGCCATCTGGTAGTTTTTCATTGTTAGAAAATGTTTAACCTACCACTACTCAAAACAAAGATTAAATTTTCATTTTTTTGGAGAAATAGTTTATTTTTCTTTTACTCTAGCAGAGATGTATTTTTCAAAAAATTCACATTAGGCATCATAAAATTAGGGGTTTTCATTTTAATTAAATCTGCACCTAACAATTACTTGGAAAAATTTACTATCACCAAAGAGATATTTGAAACTGAATAACTGTCAAGCCAGAAAGTCTATTAATCCAGAAAGTAAGAACAATTTGTTGTCTATTAAATTGCTCCACTGATAAAGGTCAAATTTGAGTAAGTCAAGATCAAAAGTAGTGAACTATACATTGCAACTATTAAAGAGGAAGGCTAATCTTATTTGTATAGCTCACTAATTGCCTTATTGAGATTCTTGAAAGGCAGCTAACCACATATAAATGCAGAATAGTTTTCGATATTTATTTATTTTTAAAAATAAAATGGAATCATGCCTTCAGGACACCCTATTTTCACAAATGTGCCAGTTATATAAATGTAAAGAAATTATATATACAAATCATGATAATCAGGTCAATTTGTAATTAATGAAATGTAATATAATGATGAAGTGAGGAAGATGAAAGAGAGACAGAGAGACACAGACATGGAGAGAGAGAAACACACACACACAGAAACACACACAGGGAGAGAGACAGAGAGAAAGATACACACACAGAAGGGGGGAGAGAGACAGACAGACAGACAGACACAGAAAGGCACAGAGACAGAGACACACAGAGACACAGAGAGAGACAGAGATGCACACACACACACATAGAGGGAGAGAGAGAGAGACATACACCCAGAGACAGGGAGAGAGACACACATAGAGAGACACACACACAGAGGGAGAGAGGGACACACGCACACAGACAGAGACAGAGACACACAGGTAGAAAGAGACACATACACAGACAGAGAGACAGACACACAGAGGGAGAGAAAGAGAGAGAAACACACACACACACACACAAAGGGGGAGAGAGACAGACAGAGAGACATAGAAAGGCACAGAGACAGAGAGACACACACAGAGAGACAGACACACACACATAGAGGGAGAGAGAGAGACATGCACAGACAGAGAGACAGAGACAGAGAGAAACACACACATACAGGGAGAGAGAAACAGAGACAGAGAGACATAGATAGAGACACACACACACAGACACACACACAGACACAGACACATACGCACAGATGCAGTGAAAGGAGGAAAAGGAGGAAGGGGAATAGAGAGAGGAAAAGAGAAAGGGAGAGGGAGCAGGAAGAAGAAGGAGAGGGAGAGGAGAAGGAAGGAGGAGGGACAGAGGAGGAGGGGGAAACCATTGAAATGCATACATGGTTTAAGTAAAATATTAGGAAAATGAAGATGAAAGAAGCCAGAAAGTTCAAACCTGAAGTTGATCCCTATTTGGTATTGGAGTAGTAAAATCTATCTAGGGCCAGATAGAAGCAAATAAACTCTCTATGTTGTTGATCTAAGAGGTTCTATCTAATCCTTGAATCCTAATGTGTTCCTTAATGTCCTGGAGGGCACCATGGCAGTGCTAGCAAAAATGGCCATCCATTGTCCTGAAAGTCACACCCTGTATGCAGAAAGAGTGGAATTGGGGAGAAGTTATTCTTGTCAAGAAGGATTCAGGAGTATATTATAGATCCATTTCACAATTAAGACAATGTCAGAAAAATTTGATAATAAATTTTGATTTATTTGTTTTGAAATAGTCCAAAATGTTCATTAAAAAGTCTTAAATTTTTGAGGAAACCAAAAAAGATATTACATTCTTAGGCTCCATTTTTTGTTTTCTCCTCTTTATATTAATCAGAAATAACAAAACTAGATTTTCTGATTGCTTTACCCCCAATACTTATAAAACAAATAACAAACAAACAAACAAAAAAAAACATACCTGGCCCATTCAAATTCATGAGACCTCAACATCTATCTGAGCCACTCTATAACAAAGCAAGGAGTAGTCATTCAAACTTTTAAAAGATGCAAAGATGGACTATAATTTCCATGTTAGACACTATAGTAAATGTTTGTTTACTTGTTTTACAATTTTCAATTTCTGTTCAGTTATTTTTCAATTGTTTCAGATATTTTGAACCTCCATTTGGGTTTTTCTTCCCAAAGTTATTGGAGTGGTTTGCTTTTTTTCTTCTCCAAGATTATTTCGCACATGAAGAAATTGAAGCAAATAAGATGAAGTGTTTTGCTCAGGCTCACAAAGCTAACAAATGTCTAAGACTAGATTTGAACTGAGCAAGAAGAATCTTCCTGGCTCCAAGTCTGGCACACTCCCCACTGTACCATTCAGTTGCCCTTTAGAAATATTATCCTATTTAATTGGTGGATAAAAGGCATTATTCATCATGCCAATCATGTAATATCTGAGTCTTTTCTTTTTTCAGATTATGCAATTCCATTTATTCATGTTGAATTAATTCAAGATACTTAAATATTGTAGTTGACCTCTTTTTTTAGATGCTCTTCAAGTTATTAGCTTCTTCATAAATTTTGGTGCCTGGAGTAGATTTACAAAATTTTGCGGTCTGATGATAGAAGAGCATATTAAGACTATCCCCTCCTTTTTTTTTCCAGAAAACTATGCTTCTCTTAATGTCCTCAAAGATCACATTAGTTTTAAGGTTCCCATATTATATTGTTGATTTATGCTGTTTACAGTATACCAAAATTTCATATATTTTATAAAACAATTGCTGTCAAATAATGATTCCCATATTTTGCATTTGTAAAGCCAGCATTGGAACTCAAATATGAATAAATAATAATCTTTATTACTTCTTACTTTATTGAATTTGACAAAATATTCTTATTTATAAAGATCATTTTGGACTCTAATGCTCTCATGCATTAGGTTACTTATCAGCTATATGCCATCTCAGTTTACATAAATAATACCTTTCCAATTATCTAGACTCATTGCCCAATTACTCCATCTTAAACTTTTTATGATAATTTTCATTCTAGAAAAAATAGATTATCAGCTAATCTCTGGGTATATCATGCTCTCTTTTACTTTCAGATTCTGGAGATAAAAAAAAATTCCAATGGATTCTATGCTATCTTTTGCCTTTCATGAGTATATGTCATATCCTCAAAGAGAAGACATTGTTTTATTCACAGGACCAAAAAAGAAACCAGCATAGTGCTTCTACCATAATATTGGTGCTTCCTACAATTATCAAGTAATAAATTGAAGTCAAAATAATACACATAGGAGGTATTACTTAGTATTTTCTTTATTTCCATATATATGCATTTATAAATCACTGTTTATTTTATAGCATATCTATTATGTATAATCAGGATGTCATTTGAATTTGAATTTTAATGTTACTTTTTCTTATTTTATGATCCAAATTAGCTATCAGTCTCACCTAATGCCTCAGAAATAACTTCTCTTTAAACTCTAATCTTTTATCTCTGTTTGGTCCACCTATATATCTATCACATTATAATGTTATTATAGCAACAAATATGCATGCAATATATAATTCTTTAATCCTGTTTCTCTATGCTATTAGCATAGCTAATACATAATAGCTATTCAAAGTCATTCCATCACTGATATATGTTCATTAAACTGAGTTGAATCAAGGTTGATTTTGATTCATGGAAGGTTTATCATAGGGACTACTTTTTCATTATTTGAAAATTTTAAAAATATTTTAATTTCCAAATATACTTGAAATTAGCTTTCAACATTAATTTTTTAAGACTTTGTGTTTCAAATTATTCTCCCTTCCTGTCTTACTTCCTCCTCCCCAAGACAACAAGTAATCTTATCTAGGTTAAATATGTGCAATTCTTTTAAGCATATTTCCATATTTTTCATGTTGCACAAGAAAAATCAGACCAAAGGGGGGAAAATGTGAGATAGGAAAACAAACAAACATAAAGTCAATATATTATGCATTGATACATGTTCAGTCTTTCTGTCTTCCTCCCTCCCTCCTTCCCTCCTTTCCTCCCTTCCTCTCTCTCTCTCTCTCTCTCTCTCTCTCTCTCTCTCTCTCTCTCTTTCTCTCTTTCTCTCTCTCTCTCTCTGAAAGTGCATGGCATTTTCTATCTCAAGTCTATTTGAATTGCCTTGAATCATCTCCTTGTTGAAAAGAGCCAAGTCCATTAAGGTTGATCATTATATAATCTGATAACTATGTACAATGTTCTCTTGGTTCTCCTCACTTTACTCAGTATCAGTTCATGTATGTCTTTCTAGGCTTTTCTAAAATCAGCCGGCTCATTTCATACAGAAAATATTATTCCATTACTTTAATATATTATAATTCATTCAGCCATTCTACAATTGATGGACATCCCCTCAGCTTCCAGTTCCTTGCGAGTACAAAAAAGGCTATTACAAATATCTTTACAAATGAAAGTCCATTTCCTTCTTTTATGGAAATATCTTCATTTTAGAAATATAGACCCCCCCTCTCACTGGAGGTTAACCCAAATAGAAGCGATCACAGACAGAAAGTGATCTATTCCTAAACTGAGGAGTCAACCATGCAGAGATTATACAGTTATGGCAAAGTCTTGGCCTCCAAGAGTAAGTGCAATTGAGTATAACTAGAAGACCACTGCTCCTAATTCTAGCCCTGATTTTGCTGCAATCATGTGGAATCCATTAACTTCTCTACTTTTATTTTCATATTGAATAATGTTGATAATAGTCTCCCTATATTATAGTATTATTAAACATATATTTGTATATTCTAATATAATTCACAAAGTTATTTGTTTTAATTCATATGCATGGAAGAGTTTTGAAAAGTTTAATGCATTGCAAAAAGGCATGTATATATGTTTGTACCTTTATATATACATATATATGCATAAAATTTGTAAGTATACTTAGCCTTGCTAAAAATAGATATTTGGGGAAATTTTCTTTACCTTACCCCATAGTGAAAATTATAACTATCTGCCATTAATTTCATTAAATTATGGTAATAGAAAATTTTGCTCAGTAATTCACATATTTTAAAATATTTAGATATGAGTTTCAAGCAGTATCAGAATTCCCAAGTAATTTGGGACAGTTTCAAATTATATGGATGCTAGATGCTAGATGTTTTTGAATCAAGTGAACATTAAAAAACTGTCAAAGAGAAGCATCAATAAATAAAAATGCTAATTGATTAGAATCAAATTATTTATAAGACATATAACATAAAGATTATTACGGATTATATGTATGAATTCTTCCATAACTTAAGAGTCATAATGGACCAAAGAGACCACTTAGACAAAGCAACTCAAACCTTGATTGTATATGTATAACTTTTAGTTTTTCCCACTATTATAAAAAATAAGTTTTTATTTTTAGAGAAGTACTCAATTTTTCCAACATGTTCTTAATATACATCATGTGCTGTTTTCTTAACATTAAAATCTAAATTACATGTGGATTTTATGTGATACAAATGCTATGAAATGAACAGTGATTTATATATGCTAACATATAAGGAAATAAAGAATATTCTCACTCTGAGATTTATTCTGTTGATTTTGGTTCAACTAATTTGCTAATTATAGCAAATTACTATATGCCCAAAATACTATGCTACTACCTTTTTTATTCTCATGACCCAAAGTTTACATTATAATTGAGGAAATAAAAGATACACATGCACAGGGATAAAAAGCAGCACAGAAGCAAGGGAAATTTTTTTTTCATAAATAGAAACTTAGTGAAGGAAGCCTGAGAAAAAAATAATCTACTCTTGTGCATGTGTGTGTGTGTTTCTGGTCTCACTTTATTTCAATAAGTGAAACTATGTGGCGGAGGCTATTTAGTATAGGTAAATTTTCCATCTGATAAAAAAGGAACAAATAGAATGATGATAAGAACACCAAGTTAATATTGATATGGGGGATTGGGAAGGGTCAACAAATGTTTTACTGGGATGGGGAAATTTGAAAATTATTTGAATTGTTAGACTATGTTCCATAACATGTGAGAAATGATTCATTTGAACCCCTACTCCAAACCAATCAGTACTAATCAGTTTATTAAAATGTCATAAAGGGCATTTATTATCAATCATTAGTGATATACTCATTTAATTGTATACATTTATGCACTTATATAAGAATACTACATGAATAAATATATATTGAAACATATTTGGCATAAATCACATAAGGATAATTAGATTAAATGGGTTCTTTTAGTAGGCCTTATAGTGAGCCTCAAACTTTATTCTAGTATTCACCACTTGTTTACCATTTAAAAATCTCTCTTGTGCAATCACAATAATGCTGATGCCTAAACAGAGTGAGTGGGATGTCTTAATGTGAAATGGAAAATACTCTTTTTTTTGTGCCTTCACGACCCCATTTCCCAACGTGACCAAATGATTATTTTAAGACCACTTTGACAGTTGAGACGTCCCATGTTTCATGAAACTCAGAATTCCCTGCTGATACATCATTTTTGACTCTCAAATACAAGGTCTATCAGCTACTGAGATTTCTTTGTTTAGTTTGATGTTTCAAAGTAAACAAAGATACTCCAGAGTATCTTTCTATCAGACACTATAAAACAAAAGATCTTAAGGACCAGGAAGTATCTCTGGTCATGAGGAAGATCTGAGTTCCACTTGATTAGAGGGAATCATGTACCTTTTAATGAAGTGATTTTTGGCTTGGAACTGTCTCAATGGTTTTTCTTGTAGATTAGATAATTTTGTGCCTCATACAGAATAAATTAAAATGTTTGAGTAAGCTTTTCCACGAAATTTTAATCTAAATTTTCTTTTCTTATTAGAAAACATACAGAGTAATAGCATTAAATCGAGCACAAAATTATTTTTATAAAAGTTATTTTACTTTGTTTTCAAGTGTAAAACTCTTTTTCCCCTCCTAATAATATAACAAAAATATTGAGATACAATAGCCAGGGAATATTTTTTTACAAGTGTGTAATGGGCAAGATAAAATAATCCAGAAAGAAAATTATTGGCATTTTTAATTTGTGGAGATTTTTATAGTTAAGTCATTTGGCAAATTACATTTATATTGTATATAAGATTATGATTTTACACTGAGACATTGAAAAATACTGAAAATTTGATTATATTTTCTCCTTAATCTAATGAGTTCAAAAAGTACTAAACTATGTAATTGTCAGGAACAGAGGAAATTAAAATATGTAAAATCATATTACATTTATGGTCTGAATAAAATTGACAAGTGTAATTCATTCAAATGGTATTATTAAATGCTGTTGAAAACCATGCTATTATGGAAACATAAATATTAATTGTCTCATTTTAATAAGCAGAGAAAATTTCTAATTTTGTCCTCGGTTTGATGACATTAATTTGGCAGTTTTATCATTGAAACTGAATAATAGAAGATTCAAGCCTGAGAAGGGCCTTCCATGGATTTTTATGGATCTTCTCTTTCTTGTTACTAATGGGGCCATTTTTTATTCCAAGAAAATTTTTCAAAATTTATAAATACAAGCGCTATTACAACTTCTCTTAATACTAGTTAGGAGATGAAAGAATGTTTTCTAAATCTTTAACTGGGTCTGTCTTGCTCCACTGCAAAAATTGTTCATCCATTCAAAATTTTGTAAAAATCAAGTGCTGGAATACATCAAAGCTATTTTTGCTTACTTCTTAGAACTTTTCATGCTTAAAGTTGTAAGAGTAGGACAAGCAAGCTACCAAAAAAAGCTTTACTAAAAACCTGATTTGTCATTATCCCAAAGTTATGAATTGAATTTTCTATCTGGAATAGTTCCATACCAATAGATTGGAAATTAAATCCTAATCCGTCAAGTTGCAGGTAATTATCACAAGGTATTTGCAGTGATGGTGGTTGTTTATTTGTATACAGAAAATACCTTCTACCTAACGAAAGTCTTCATTTCACATAAGACTCAACTCCTGCATAAATCTTTTCCCAACCTCCCAGCAGTGTTTGTCTTCCATTTTCATAATTATAAGATGAACAAGTTGAACTGAACATGTTAGAAGCATCTTCCAGCTTTAAAATTATATTAATTTCTAGTGCTTTAACTCAACCCATACTTTCTTTTCCAACTCTTTCCTGTAAATTCATTTTTTTCTATATGGAATAGTTGCACATAACACTAATGGTGACCTGTTTGAGATCTTCTTTTTCTATATTCCTCTCCTTTCTCATCCTCTACATAAGATGCATCCCCTTATGTTAGGCAGGTTTGCATTTATATAGATATTATTTTAACATTATTCACCAAGTATTCTTTGTCATCATTATCATGGAATAGCTGTTATTACATTAAGACTTCAAATCTATGGTAAACATCCACTTAATTTGGTTGCTGCTAGACATTACCTCATCTATATGCATCTATTCAAGCACAATATTAGTAGATGGACAGGTGCCATTAGCTAGAATTGTGCACAGGAAATGAGCTCCTAGACAAACTTTTTTTCATGTGAAGAAAGAACACTCTATTAAACAATACAATAAGATTTTTAAAAATTCTACTTCCTTTGTAACAACATTGCTTCAACGTACTTCAATTTCTTTTCTCTTTTACTTAAACCACTTTGATTTAGACCCTCATTACATCAAATTTGGACTACTGCAATACCCTGCTTATAGGTCTGCTTTTCCAATTCTATCTCCAACTCAATCAACCTTCATTTAGCTGCCAAAATTATTTTGCTAAAGTGATAACCTAATTGTGCCATCTCCCCCTACTTAAGGAACACAAATGGATTCCTTTCACCTCAAAATCAAATACAAAACCTTCTGTGGTGTCCATAGCTTCTCATAATCTAGTTAATAACCTACTTTTCTAGTTTATACTTTATTTTCTTTCAAACATTCTATACAGTGGCTGATCTTCTTGATATCATTCAAATAAGATATGTTACATCTTGCCTTCAGGTATTTTATTAATCTAGAATATCCTATTACAATGTCTTCACTTCTGGCAGATGTATATTCCTTGGACTCCTCTGCTGGACTATCACTTCTGTTTTATTTCTTATATCTGGGTATACCTTAAAGTTATATTGAAATTCTTTTTTTCTCATTCTATATGCTTCACCTTGATGATCAACTTAATTGCCATGGTGGGGGACCCAACTATCATCTGTATGCAAATAGCTTCCAGATCTATATATTCAGCTTAAATTAATCTTTCTTTCAAGCTCCAGTTCTGTATTTCTGGCAGCCTGCTTGACATATCCACCTGTATGTCCAATAGCTCTTTAAACTCAAAACAAAACTCAAATAGTTTGCTCTAAAATAACTTCTAACTTCCATCTTTCTATTTATGGTAGCACCAAATTTTTCATTCTTCTTGCTTTGCATTCAAAAAGCCATTTTTGATACATGACCCTACAGACTCCCCCTCCCATATCAAATCAGTTGCCATGTTTTATTAATTCTGCCTCCACAACATCATTTTCACTCATCTCACTTCTACTTCCATTGCAGAATCTTAGTTGATCTTTCTTCACCTGTCACCTGAACTATTTCAGTAGGTTCCTTCTTTATTTACCTGTAAGATTATCATTCTTTTTTCTAGTCCATCCTCCACACTGCCACCAAATCAATGTTGGAAAAGTTCATGTCTCACCTTAACATCCTTTTGCTGGAGAAGATTTAGTGGCTTTCAAATGATCCTAAAGAAATCTCTACATGCATATATATATATATATATATATTTTATTATTTTTATATGCAAAGCACTATAAAATTTGACTCCAGGTGATCTTTCTGAATTGATTATGCTATATATTCCTAAAATATTAAAGGAGGTTATTGGAAAGGAGGTTAAAGGAAGTTATTGAATTTTAAACATGATCCAAGACTTTGGGAACAATATATGACCTCATGCTCTCTGTTTTCTAGCCAAAAGGCTTAATTGCTTTTCTTTATACATAATTTTCAATTTTCCATCTATATGCTTATTTTATAATCTGTCTTCCATACCATAATTATTTCCCTTCTTATTGATGGGTCTTAGAAAACCTATATGCCATTAAAGTTCAATGCACTTCCTTCAAAAATACTCTCCTACTTCTTTCAGTTCCCATGTATCTTCCATCACTGAAAGCCTCATAGAATTGGAACTTGTTTTCACATTTTTTATTTACAGTATGAAATTCCAGACATACATTTAGTACTTAATAAATACTTGTAGATTGGTTTATTTATTATTATAAACAAAACACTAAGGATACAATGACAGAAATAAAACAACTCCTATTCTCCAGGACATTATATTCTACTGGTAAAAGAAGGATAAATTGGATATACAGAGATAAGTAAAAACACAGTGATTTTGGGGGGAGAGAAGAACATTAAAAATTGGAGAAGCAAATGTCAACTTGAGGAGGATTGCATGTTCTGGTCATCCATTACAAATGTGTGAAGGAAAAACACAGAATAATATATACTGGAAACAATAAGAAAGATCACTTGTCACACAATGCCATGTGACAACACAGAAAATTAATATTGTTTAAATTTTTATATTAGCAGGGAACTACTTAAATTTTTTGAATAATAACATAGGTACCCTGGTGCTTGAGGATATCATTTTAACTATTGTATGAAAGGTGTATTGGAGAGGAGAAAGACTGATAAAAGAGAAATCAATAAGGAGTGTATTGCAGTAGCATGGACCAGAACATTTTAAACCACTACATTATGGTGTGAATTGATTTTTCCTGACTTCACTATGTCCCTTATTTCTCAATTATTGTCTTGTTCAGTAGATGTTTTGAGCTCTTCAAATACATCTTCCTTATAAAGCAAAAAAAAAAAAAAGAGGCTTCCTATTTTATTGGAGATGGCTATAAGCTTTGAGTTGTTAAATGGAAAGCATAAAAAATAGAGATCATATGACTCTATCTAAAAGCACACTGGATTTAAATCCACATAAATCATCATCATTTTTATACATCACTAACAAAATCCAACAAGAAGAGATACAAAAAATTGCATTTAAAATAACTATTGATAATATAAAATATTTGGGAATCTATCTGCCAAGGGAAAGTCAGGAACTATATGGGCAAAACTACAAAACACTTTCCACACAAATACTCAGATAAATACAACTGGAAAAATATCAAGTGCTCTTGGATAGATTGAGTGAATATAATAAAGATGACAATATTACCTAAACTAATTTATTTAGTGCTATATTAATCAAACTCCCAAGAAACTATTTTACTGACCTAGAAAAAATAACAACAAAATTCTTCTGGAAGAACAAAAAGTCAAGAATTTAAAGGGAATTAATGAAAAAAAAATGTAAATGAAGGTGGCCTAGCTGTACCATATCTAAAACTATGTTATAAAGCAGTGTTCATCAAAACATTTGGTACTGGATAAGAAATAGAGTATTCCATCAGTGGAATAGATTAAGTTCACAGGACAAAATAGTGAATAACTATTCCCTAATTTTGGGGATAATAACTCACTATTTGAGAAAATCTGCTGGCAAAATTGGAAACTAATATGGCAGAAATTAAGCATTGATCCACACTCTAACACCATAAAACAAGATAAGGTCAAAATGGGCTCATGACCTAGACATAAAGAATGATATTATAGACAAATTAGAAGTACATAGGGTAGTTTACCTCTCATATTTGTGGAAGAGGAATGAATTTGTAACCAAAGAACTGGAAACCATTATTGATCACAAAATAGATAATTTTGAATATATTAAGTTAAAACATTTTGTACAAACAAAACTAATGCAGACAAGATTAAAAGGGAAGATTAGAATGGGAAAATATTTTTATACTCAAAGGTTCTGAAAAAGGATTCATTTCTAAAGTATATAGAGAATTGACTCAATTTTATAGGAATTAAATCATTCTCCAATTCATAAATAGTCAAAAGATAAGAACAATTTTCAGATGAAGAAAATAAAACTATTTATAATCATATGAAAAGGGGCCCCAAATCACTATTGATCAGAGAAATGCAAATTGAGACAACTCTGAGATATCAATCAACACCTCTCATATTGACTAAGATGAAAGGAAAAGATAATGACGAATTTTGGAATGGATGTAGGAAGACTGGGATATTAAAACGTTGTTGGTGGAACTGTGAATAAATTCAACCAGTCTGGAGAGCAATTTGGAACTATGCTCAAAAAGTTATCAAACTGTACATACCCTTTGACCCAGCAGTGTTTCTACTGGGCCTATATTCCAAAGAGATTTTAAAGGAAGGAAAGGGACCCACATGTGCAAGAATGTGGCAGTCCTTTTTGTAATGGCAAGAAACTGTAAACTGAATGGATACTCATCAATTGGAGAATGGCTGAATAAATTATGGTATATGAATGTTATGGAATATTATTGTTCTGTAAGAAACAAACAACAGGATGATTTCAGAGAGGCCTTGATGCTAAGTTAAATAAGCAAAACCAGGAGGTGATTATACATGATCAATTGTGATGTACATGGCTCTCTTCAAAATTAGATGATTCAAACCAGTTGCAATTGTTCAGTGATGAAGAGAGCCTTCTACAACCAGAGAGAGACTGTGGGAACTGAGCATGGTTCAAAGCATAGCATTTTCCCTCTTTTGTTGTTGTTAGCTTGCATTTTATGTTGCTTCTCTTTTTTTCTTGTGTGGCACCATAATTGTGTAACTATGTATGCATATATTGAATTGAAAACAAACAAACACATAAATAAATTAAAAAGAACACTATATTTGGATTTTTATGTACTGAGATTAAAATGCCCATATTACTTAAAATTTGTAACATCTTAAGGAAATTACTTAACCTATCTGGTTGTGTTTTCTTATCCATAAAGTCAATTTAGTCATATAGATTCAAAAACCTATTATTTCTTAGAATTCTAAACCTATGATGCAATGGATAGCAGCTAATTTATACTTTATTTTCAATAAAAGTACAAACTGAAATGATTCAATTCCTCTTTGAAGGAAAATTGTGTTTGGTTTTCAAACATACTTTTGCAGTGGTTAATATTTTACAAAGTCACTCAAGATTTCCTTATTGACAAGGCTAATTGCTAAGTGCTAAGAGATTGAATAAGTTAAATAGCTGGATGCAAAAATAATAATAATGATTAATGGATGGATTTAATTTAAAGGAAGATCTTTATTCTAGTGTCCATAGGATCTGTCCTTGGCCCCATGGTATTTAATTTTCTTAGCAATGACTTCAGTATCACTGTCAATAGTATACTTGAAAAAAAATTCATAAAAAAGATAAGCTTGGAGGGATGCATAGCATTTTGGTTGATGGAATCTGCATCTTTAAAAAAAAATTAAATTATCCAATGGCTTGAAAATTGTTTGTATCTAACAAATTAAAGGGTTTGAAGCTCAATATAAAGTTTAGAAGGTGGGTTCAAAAATTATTTTCACAAGTATGGAAGAAATTGGGGCTTGACCCACAACTAATACCACATACCAAGGTAAGATCTAAATGAGTTCATGATTTAGACATAAAGAGTAATATTATAAACAAATTAGAGGAACATAGGATAGTTTTCCTCTCAGGTCTGTGAAGAAGGAAGGAATTTGCGTCTAAAGAACAACTGGAACTCTTAATTGAACACCAGATAGATTTTTGATTATATTAAGTTAAAAAGTTCTGTACAAACAAAACTACTGAAGACAAAATTAGGATGGAAGCAATAATTTTTACATTTAAGGATTCTGATAAAGGTCTCATTTCTAAAATATATAGAGAATTGACTCAAATTTATAAGAATTCAAGCTACTCTCCAACTGATAAATTGTCAAAGGATATACACAATTTTCAGATGAAGAAATTAAAACTATTTCTAGTCATATGAAAAGGTGCTCCAAATCACTATTGATCAGAGAAATGCAAATTAAGACGACTCTGAGGTACCACTACACACCTGTCAGATTAGCTAAAATGACAGGAAAAGATAATGACGAATGTTGGAGGGGATGTGGGAAAACTGGGACACTGATACATTGTTGGTGGAATTGTAAACAGATCCAACGATTCTTGGAGAGCAATTTTGAGCTATGCTCAGAAAGTGATCAAACTGCATACTCTTTGACCCAGCAGTCTTTCTATTGGGCTTATATCCCAAAGAGATCTTAAAGGAAGGAAATGGACCCACATATGTAAAAATGTTTGGGACAGCCCTTTTTGTAGTGACTAGAAACTGGAAACTGAATGGATGCCCATCAATTGGAGAGTGGCTGAATAAAATATGATATATGAATGTCATGGAATATTATTGTTCTGTAAGAAACAACCAACAAGATGATTTCAGAGAGGCCTGGAGAGATTTGCATGAACTAATGCTGAGTGAAATGAGCAGAACCAGGAGATCATTATTCACCACAACAAACTGATTATATGTTGATCAGTTTTGATGGACATGTTTCTCTTCAACAATGAGATAATTCAAACAAGTTCCAATTGTTCAGTGATGAAGAAAGCCATATACACCCAAGGAGAGGCCTGTGAGATCTGAGTGTGGACCATAACGTAGCATTTTTATGCTCTCTATTGATGTTTGCTTGCATTTCGTTTTACTTCTCAGGTTTTTTTTTTTTTCTTGTAGATCCGATTTTTCTTATACAGCAAGATAACTCTATAAATATGTATACATATCTTTGATTCATCATATATTTTAACATAATTAACATGTATTAGACTATCTGACGTCTAGGGGAGGTCGTGGGGGTAAGGAGAGAAAAATTTGGAACAGAAGGCTTTGCAAGTGTCATTGTTGAAAATTACCCATGCATATGTTTTGCAAATAAAAGTTTTAATATTTTTTTTAAAAATAAGTTTCACAAACATAAAATAGAAAAGACACAGTTCCTCCAAATTTTTCCTGTTTTATTTAGTGTAGAGTCAATGTATGTTGACAGTAAAATATTACAATCCAAAATAAAATTTTATCATTACACATTTTAATTAAAATTTTTGATATCAAATATTCATGAAAAAATAAGAACATAATGGGAAAACTATATTGTGGAGTCATTTTCCAGTAACCTCAAATATTTAGTAATTATTTTTTGCTTGATCAAATGATGTCTCTTAAAATGAGACCCCCCCAAAATATCTTTGAAAAAATTAAAATTCAACTGTCTTTGTTACTTATCACAGTTAAATATTTAGGAAGTGGAACACCTGTTTTAGGGAGGTGGGGTTATGCATGGTTATTCCCTGTTGTTCACACTATCTGATTATATAATGTGCAAAGTAAATACTGTAAATTATTAAGCATTTGGCTATGTTTGCAAGTCTTATTAAATCATATCTGCACTAGTAGAGTAAGCAAAAGGAAATGACAGGTAAATGAAATGAGAATAAAAGATTTGACCTAGTTTAAATAAGGAAAACAGTAGTTCAAAGTTTTTCATTACTGATTCTTTTCAAGTTCCATATACAATATCCATCCTTGTTCCATATGATCATAGTACTTTTTAAATCTTTTTTCTGAAACATGCATGGCATTCTATGTCATATCATGCATCTCATCTGAATTCATCATCATTTAAAAGAGCTATTAGGCATAAGTAGAACCTCTAAAAGAATAAAAATAAAACAACAATAAAATACTTTTGGAAAGTAAGAACATAGAAGAGAAAAATAGGGAAAAAGGAATAGAGCAACGAGAATGTTTATTTTATTTTATTTTTAGCTTACTCAGTTTTACTTAATATCTTTTATATTTAAGCTGTAATCCAAAGGATTTTCCTTCTTTCCTTAATTATGAATAACTTTTCTTTACTTCCTAAGGTTACCTTTTATCTATTTTATGTGATTTGTATACAATAGTAATCACTTTATTCTGGAAGGTAAGTACCTGAATTCCTGGTATTTTACCTTTCACTCCTCCTCCAGGGTTTTCTAGAACCCTTAGAACTGGTAAGGGTTATATGTTAATTCAATCTCCCACTGGTTTCTCCAAATTTTAGAAGTCATTTGTATTTCTTCTCCACTGAATTGTTTAAATAATGTTTTACAGTAGAATAGTTACATCAAAGTTATAGCAAAAAATAAACATATGCAAGTTCAACCAGGTCATGGTGAGAAGGTATAATTAACCATTGCATAATTTGTTTCTGAGAAGAAGAGTTCATAATTCATCTTTTTAATTTTTTTCCCTTTCTGCTTTCTACAGGTTTTTCTGTGATTACTTTTTTTGTGCTGTGACAGCTTCTTTCCTCCCCTTTCTTTGTTGTTGAATGTTATTATCCCTTTACTCTATTTATATTTCTTGCTATTTTGAGATGATTGAAAAAATCTGGGATTAGGCACAAACTTTCATTCAGTCATCTATATGAACTCCCTGCTTTCTCTTTGCTCTAAAATACTTTTTCTGTCTCACCCTTTACCTTCTCATTTGAATTATCTAATGATTATCCTGCCTAAATATCATCACCTACCCCATTCTTCACAAACTAGAGAAATTGATAGTTGCTTCTGTATAATCATGCAGGAAAACTTCAAGTATATCAATTAAATTGTATTTCTACTTCCAAAAATTTCCCATATTTTTAAATTATTGAAATATTTTCTAACATGACAAACTACACAACTACATAAAATTTAATAGTACAATTATTTCAGTCTCTATATTATTAACCTATATTGATGCTATTCTTTTTTAGGCAGGGAGTAAAAATGAGTAAGGGGGTCAAAATCTGTGATATAAATGGTTAGAAAATTCATATCTATAGAACTGGCAACTGTACTGCAATTTATAGTCTTACCTGTTTTCCATTTGAATTTACTTTGTACTCTGATACCAGATTAAGTTTTCTAAAGAACCTCTTTCTTTCACTAGTTTCCACAAACCAAATTTGATTTCATTGCTTCAAGAATTAAAACTAAACTTTGTTTGTCATTTAAGTTTCTTCTATAGTTTTACTTTCCACATCTTTCAAAGGCAAATTCTGTGCTCTTCCCACTAAGTATGTATTATTTTTATTCTCTGAAAATAATTTGTGCTTTTATCATACAACTAGAATTTCTATTATCCTCTATCCAATACCCACCTACTGAAATCCTAACCAATTCTTCAAGTGTGATTAAAATACCACCACTTTATGCATATTTTTATGAGATTATCTCAGCCTGAGATAATTCTTCTTTTCCTCTGCACTTATATTTCAATTAAATAGGAACTTGTTTGCAAGCACAGAAAACATTATATGTAGAATACAAATTAGACATCTTTCTGACTCTGTGATCCAGTTTTATACAACTTAGAAATATTGTCACTCTTTTTTAAATGATGTAACCACATAGATAAGTTTCTTAAATAAAATTACTGATTATCACTATTTAATTCACTGCATTAAATATTCATTAAGAACTTGATATACTATGAATTGTTTGATGCTGATGATAAAAAAGCAAAATGAAAAAGTAAAATTATAGATCCTCGTTCCACAAAATGATACAACAAACACATAGTTTGAGAAGGGGAAAAAACATTAAAACCAAGGGGAATTGCAACAAATAAAAATGGTTTCTGAATTGATTCTTTAAATAGGGAGTTATATGCAGAATAAAGTTAGCCATTATTTTCCTGCAGTGTTTCCTGCAGTGTTCAAATGGGGGGGGGGGGGAATTCATTACTTAGAAGATACAGATGCTCCTTTTCCATTGCATAAAATTCAGTTAATCAAGTTCCCATATCCTTCAGGGTCTCCTCAATGTTACCAAAAACATTGGAAAACTAGAATTCCAAACATGGATGAAAGTAATTATTGCCCAACCTGGCACATAGTGGAATGGGTATACTGTGAATACATATAATTGAAACAAGAACTGAACTTATCTGGTCTCAAAAGTATATAGGAAGAATAATTAGAAGGGATTATATCAGTTTAATTACTCAGTCTTTTCAGATACTAAACTTCATGATTTAAAAACCAATTTTCTCAACAAAGTTATTCTTCCACTGATGTTGTATGATTTAAGATGACAGAATAATACAATTTCTGTGGAAATAAAACTGTGAAGACGCAAAGGATAAAAAAGGGATTTATGTTGGATGTAAGTAAACTAAATTATTATCAGTAGTAAAATGCACACAAGGAACAATATAAAGAATATCACTGGAAAAGTATATCAACAGAAAAGGAAGTCTGGTAGTCATGCAATAAAAGTGAGAGATAAATATTGGAGACCTTGAGTGCTGTTCTGGTAAACTCATCCCCATGCTGACCTAGATAAGGAACTTGAATACATTGAGTAGATGCTGTGAAAATACTTTGGAGATACTCTGTTTCTCAGAATTAAGACCCAGAAAATGGGTTGAGCCCTTATTTGGTCTAACAATAATCCTTTGAGCTCTGGATAATCTCACTCTCTCCTCTGGCAAAGTGTGTTGGCAAACGTTTTACATCTCCCTATTTCCTAGGGCCATCTATCTCTTGTTCACAATTCCTATTTTTTGTAATTGTTTCACTTCTGTTCCCCCACACAGTAATCATCACCCCCAAGACTTGAGACAATGATGTTCCCATTGGCCCAAGAATATCTGTACTGCTCCAAGAAATGCCAACCCACAAGAACTGTCTCAAGATCTGGTCATGGTCCAGCCCTCTTAGGTACATAATCACTTCTTTGCCCTAGGATATTAAGCTCTTCTTCTGGGGGAAGGAGAATTTTCCTTGCTTACAAATCATTTTTTCTCATTCTGAAATAAATTACACTACTACTTTGTACCCTGCCTCTTGGCTGCTCTGTTCCACTCTGGCCATTCCCAGGTAAGCAACTGGCCAGTCTGGACTGCATTCAAAATTCTACTGACAATCCTTTATAGAGAATTTATCCAAGGCATAAACTTGCCTTGCATAAATCCTGTAAAAAATCACATATGAATTTGCAATAAGCACTTGCATAGAGAGTATACACATAAATGAACTTAGTTCCATAGGGAATCATTGACATATCCATATATCTATATGTATATACGTACATGGAGATATCTATATCTTTCTAGATAGATACATAGATACATACATAGATGTTTAATATATCGATTGATTTTAACCACTGTGAATATTTCACAGCAGCCAGCATGGTGCTTTATACATAATATATAACAAATATGCATATTTGTATAGATATTTGAAAAGTAGAGCTATATGAAAGAGGCAAAAGGGGCCACAGACTAGGCAATGAGAATGAAGAGAAGAGAGTAATTAAAGAGAACATAAATAGAGAATCATTTGTGTAGCTATGGAGAGAAAGAAATGAAAAGGGCTAAAATATTTATACAATTTAGAAACTAAGGTACTCTGTGATTATTGGTGTTATTGAATAAAATAGGGAAACAACTAAAAAAAAAGAAAAACAGCTAACATATCACACTTTAAGGTTTGTAAAATGCTTTAGCTATATTCATTTGATTCTCATCACAATTCTGTGATGTAGATGCTATTATTATCATATATGGCTAATGAAGATATAGAGACTCAGAGGTTAAATGACTAGAAAGGGAATGTGTAGGAGAGATAGATGCTTTTAATTTTAGTTATATAGTTTGTGCATCTACACACATAAATATATGCATATGCATAGACATATTTATCACATTATATAATATACATATAGAAACAAATGCACACAGTAAATTTCATATGTATATGTGTAGAATTTATTTTAAATATGTGTGTATGCACATTTCTTTTAGTTAGAAAACTTGTATTTTTTGTCTTGAAATAGTATACCAACAATTTCAGAAATTAATTTATTAAGATTTGCTGAACTGTGATTTAAAGTCAGATTACTAGATGATTTAAATTCTAGGAAAAATAAGGAATGTGAAATTACATACATTGGCAATAAGGACAATTTTTGTTTTCTTTTGTTTTGGAAGAAAAATAACATGGTTATTCCAGGAGATGAAGGTTATTTTGGTGGTTATTTAGTTATGTGAAAAGGGAGATTCAAAAAAACAAAAGATAATTCATTCATGATAATCATAATAGTTTAGATAAGAACTCTTGAAGATCTGAAATAGGGTGATGGTGATATGAATTATGAGGTGAATATGAACACAAAAGTCCTGAAAATACTGATAGATTTCCTTTGCATAAATGTGTTTTTGAACTTTACATATCATCTCATTCATCATAATAATCGTATGAGGTATACATGATTATTATCCTGTGCTTTACATTCCATCTCATTCATCCTAACAACCCTATAAGGTATATATGATTATTATCCTGTGCTTTACATTTCATCTCATTCATCATAACAATCTTATGAGGTAAATTCAATTATTATCCTCATTTTTTATGATGGGGAAATTAGTTAAGTGACTTGCGAAGTATCTATCTGACTTCAAGAACATTACACTAACCAACTATTTAAGATTTGCATTACTAAAGGAGAAGAGACAACAATGGTCTTGAGTATTAAAGCTAGGTTGATGCTATCATAACATTGCAATCACCATAAATAGGAAAAGTGGGAGGAAGGACATGATTATGAGAAGATAAATTCAGTTTATGATATTATTAATTTGAGATGTTCCAGCAAGATGTTGAAACTACACAAAAGAGATGCATTACTTTGGAAGCCTCAGCATTTGGTTTAATACCTTCCACATGTCAAATGCTATATACATATATATATATATGTGTGTGTGTGTGTGTATACATATATATATATATATGTATATATATATATATATATATATAGTCATGTTCTAATGAAAAAAAATAATAGTTATCTATCCTATACCTGGAACTTTTGATAAGCCCCAGGATTATCAAACAGAAGGCCAATGACAGAGTCTGATCTCAAAGAATCCATAGGCTAATGAGGGAAGCAACATCAAAAATAACTAAATACATATAAGCTATATATAGAATAAATTAAATATAATTAATGGAAGAAAGTATGAGAATTAAGAGAGAGTAGGAAAGGATATCTGTAGAAAATGATATTTTAACCATTACTTGAAGAAAGTAAAGAGATGCATATAAGTAAAGAGAGCATTCAAGCATGGGGGATAGTGAAATTGCCCAGAATCAGGAAATTGAGTATTTTATTGACAAATAAGAAGAAGGTCAGTGTAACTGGATTATAAGGCACATGGAGTAAAGAATTTGTAAGATACAAGTAATTGGAAGAATAAAGGAGACTGGATGTAAATCAAAATATGCTATGCTCACTTCTTTTTTCTGTTTTTTAAAATTCTCCCATGATTTTTTCCCTTTTGTTTCGAGTTTTGTCTCCCAACATGATCCATAAAGGAATGTATATTAAAAATTAATAAACTTACAACAAAAAAGAAAGAAACTGGAAAGATGATGCAAGGGTTTGTTAAGGGCCAAATATATTTTTTAATTGATACTGGAGGTGATAGGGAGATGCTAGAATTATTTGAGTGTGAAAGATGGAAAATGAGATGTTTGCCTCTATACTATATGAAGGTGATTGACATATGAAACAGAGAACAGACTCAAATAGGATGAAACTGATGGTATAGAAACCAACTAACCTTCCCACAATAGTGCTAGGGAATGCAATAAATGAGTAAAATAATATTGTGACATTGTCAGAGGAGAGAAAAGGGAACAAGACTGTAGATGTAAAATGGACAGATCTTGGCAAGAGATTAGGTGAGGGTTGGAGGGGAGTGGTGAGAATGGCAATGAATAATAGCCAGTAATACTTAAGTTGTAAGTGTTTGGTGATTAGGAGAGTAAAGCCGCAACAGTAATACAGAAGTTAGAAATAACAGAGGGGTTTTGGGAGAAAAATAATGAGTTCAGTTTGGGATATATTGAGTTTAAGGTGCAATTGTTTGAGTTAAATCAAATTTTGTAGCCATTAAAATAAAGGAAAAAAAAATAGAATGCCCTGAAATTTGGTGAACTGAATAAGGAAAAAAGAACAGAGAGAAACAAAAGACCCAGAAAAGAAAAAAAAAACAGTGGTATAAAGTATATAGCATGTCAGTATATCAAAATGCACCAATTAAGTGCTTGCAATGTACCAAGACACTGGGGAAAGCAGAGATTGTCTTCATGGAACTTACAGTTCTAATGGGGGAAAACAAAATATAAAAGAAAGTTAAACAAAAAAGGTGGAAAAAGTATAGTTATCTGCCCAGAACATGGTAAAGAAAAAAGTGCAGAAAGTCAGGAGTGGAGTCAGGAAAAGAGAGAGAGTGAATATATCTAGCTTGTTCTCTTTTTTTAAGATGGTCAAACTGACCATCAGTGAAGGGGACAATAGGGAAAAAGATTTGAATCTCCAGAGATAAGAAAGTAAGGAGGGATGGCAATGGAGTATTTCTCTAGGGTGATAAGGCTGCTTACACAGGATAAATAATTTCTGAAAAATAAATGAATGGAACTGAGAGAGAAGTAGCATATAGTTGTGCATATGAAGAGGTATGAATATATATGTGAGCACCTCTCCATTGTGCCATCTAGCTTCTCTATACACAATATGCATGTATGCATGTATATATTGTATGTATAGAATGTGTGTATATTATATATGCATGTGCATGTATTTTCACTGTGCCGTCTAGCTACCCTATACACAGGATACATGCATGCATGTATATATGTATGCATTTATATGTAGTCCATGTATGTATATGATTATGTGGGTTTATATGCATGCATGTACATTATGCATAGAGTAGCTAGAGGATAGGTAGATAGAGCACTGAGCCTGGAGTCAGACTATTGATCCTGGGGCAGCTAGAGTCAAGAAAAATTATTTTCTTGAGTTCAAATCTGACCTCAGACACTTAGCAGTTATGTGACCTTGGGCTTAAGCAGTATGAACAGACTTAAGTCTGTGTCCCTCAATTTCCTCATCTCTAAAAGGAGCTGGAGAAGAAAATGACAAACCACTCCAGTATCTCTGTCAAGAAAATCCCAAATGAAGCCATGTTTGAAAAACAATTGAGCAATAATACTAAGTAGGTTCATATTTATACATGCATGCATATCTATATTTTCATGCATTATACTTATATAGATGCTTTGAATCACAGGATTGGAGCATAGATGTCTCTAAGACATCTTAGAGATCCCTTCAGTCCATCTTTGTTTTTATAGATCTAACTCGTTTTAAAAAAATGTGTTTTATTTGTGTAAATCATCATGCAAGCTGCCAGAAGTACAAAGCCAAAAATCAGACAAATTTTCATTAACTATATCAGTCTTCCGAGGCCTAAAGAATGAAATTACTTGACTAAGACCACACAACTATTTACAAGCAAAGGTAAGATTTTAATGCAGGTTTTCTAATTCCAGGTTCCTCTGTGCCAAAAAATTCTATTAAATTAATAAAATCCATTTGTTAAACTATTTTTAAAACAATACATGGTTCAAATCAATCATGGTCTACATAAGTGCAATTTTATTTTTGTCTTTTTGCTTGCATTTGCGAAAACACATTATCTTTATAGAGCAAAAAAATAGTAAAGAGTTTTCAAAATCTACTTTTCTAAATTACAAATCATCAGCAAGTCCTCTAATTGTTTCTCCTTGATTTTAACCTGCATGCAACTCAACCATATGGTTTCTCATCTACTTACCAAACCATTTACAAATTAAGAAATACATCAAATACATTTGGATAGAAAGAGCAGTATTGAGCTATGAGCGTTTCAGTGAATTTTATGGGTGTTTTATTTTGGAAGCATTTTAACCATCACTAAAATGGTACCATCTGTGTGATGGCATACTATTCTGTCATGGCTATATTCTCTTAATTGTACATGCCCTTGGTTCATCAATCGTTTAAAACCAGAGAAAGCTCCTTCTTTTAAAAATAGTCCAAAAAAGGGAAAATATTCTCCATGATTATTTATTTTAAAGTAACAATGGATATGAGGAGTTTTCCATCATTTTTAATTTATTTGAATAGAAGAGAATGCGGTATACTCTATCTAAGCTAATCAGCAAGGTGTAATAATGAGGTTCGTAAAGTTTCAAGGAGCTTGCAGTTACTAAAGACAAAATAAATGTAATGGAATAAATTTGAATAGTCATCCTGAAGGTATTTGGAAAAAAAATCAATGCCATTCATTTGAGCAATTCTTATTGCTTTCCCATTGTTTGCTATCTTCAGTTGAGAATGAAAATTAAAATATATAACTTTCCCTGCCTTCATAGGGATTGCAAGCTGGTATGGAAATATAATGTCTATATAAACACATACAAAAAGCAGAAGCATAAAATGTGTTTGAGGAGAATAAAGTTCATGAAGAACATTATAGAAGAAAATGTACTTACTTAGAAGTTTTTTGGAGGAAACACCTGAAAGCAATTGAGTTGAGTTTTATGTAATGAGTATAAATTTTAAAGGGAAGGAATATCAATCACCATTAATAATAAATTAGGGCATGAAGACAGAAATGTGAAATGATTGTCTGGGAGTAGTATACTTTGACTGGATTAGCAAATCCATACAGAGAAGTAGAATTAAGAGGAGGCATTAGTGGTAGATTATATCACATTGCTGAGAATATTGAATAAGAGGCATAGAAGTTTGACTCTCACAAGCATTTTGGATACATGCCTGAGTTCCTGAGTAGAGCAGTGATGTGACTAGATCTATAGATAGATTATTTTGCCATAATCTAATAGACTAGTAGGAGACAGGAAGATTATTGAAAAAGTAGCTGATGGAATAATGCAAATGGGTAATAATAGAAGCCTATTTCAGGCACATGGCAATGGAAAATTTGGGAATTGGATTTATTTAAGAAATATTACAGAGACTGACTCAAAATGACTCACTAATTAAATATAAGGACTGAGGACTAAGGAATGCTCAAACACCAAAACCTCATAGGAGACTAGCTAAATGTTAGCATTCCTAACAAAGATCTTAAAATCAGACAAAGAATGTTGGATGGGGGGGGGGAGATTTAGGTTTGAATATTGTTGTAGGAATGATATCCTAAGTGTCTTCCAAATCACTACACTTCCATTCAGCCTACTTTTTCTTGAAAATATATTAAGATTTGATTATTTTAGGGAATAAGGGCTTACTTTTGATGCCATTTCCTTATTGCTTATATACAAAAGCAGTCCCAGTGTGGAGGATCTCTTAGATACTTGGCTCGTGGTTGTCAATGTTTTCTTATTTCATTTGATTAAATCAACTCAAGGGGTTTTCAATGTCTGTCTTATTGATTAACCTTCTGCTCTTGCTAAATAAGTATCCTTTTAAAAATGTTTCACAACATATGGGTTTCTCATTTTCTCTCAACATTGAGCAATATTGAATACTAAGGGCCAGGCCTTATTAGGCCTAGACAAAAGCAAACATTCTAAATTTGAAGGACTGTTGAAATTTCCAGGTGAAGAAGTCTGCATCTAGAAAGAAAGGTCATGATTAGAAAAATAAAGTTATGATTGATCTCAAGAATTAATATTTAAACCATGGAAAATATAGGGGGAAAAGAATATATTCAGGAATAAAACATAAGGGATAGGAAAAAGACTCATGGATCAAAGTCTTAAAGGCAGATTAATAGGTAAAAGGAGAATGAGGGAATTTTTTTTTTAATTTTGACAGTCAAGGAAAGATGCTGTATTCAGAAGAAGTAGGGCACTAACTGTATCAGATTATGCATAATTACTCAGGAAAGCCGAGAAAATATGATTAGACTTGTGTGAAGAAGTGAAATCTATTCTAAACCTTCAATTTGTTTTAATACAATAAATATTTATGAAGTGCCTACTATGTGCCAGGGGATGTAGCATTGGGGATATAAACAACAAAAAAAGTCACAGTCTAGTCTGAAAAGAACTTAAAATCTAATGGGAAGCAATTGCTCATAGGAGTTCTTATTTAACTCAGGCAAACTTCAGATGGTTAGTGGAGTAATTTGGAAGTCCAAATCTTGCTCTTTGTATAAGGAAAATTTTGGGAAGAATTAAGTGCTTGAGCTCCAGGCCTCCAATCAGAGGTGAGAAAAGGCTGAGGGAAGTGGCAAGTAGTTGAATGTCCAAGGCTGAGTTAGCAGCCTAGTGATGAGAGTAAAAGTGAGAAACTAATCCTGGGAGGGGTGTCTTTTTTTGTGAGGTTGAAACTAAGTAAATTCTAGATGGAAAATGGAGTAAGGAGTAAACATGATTCTTTAATGTAGCATCCCAGGATTGCACTGAAGGATTAATATACCCAAACTCTCTGGACCCCAAAATTACATTAGGCTGGGAAGGCAAACTTTTCATCTATGATATTTCAGTCCTTAACTGGAAAACCTTAAATGGGTGTGATGAGTTCATTTGCATTTAAAGGGCTCTAAAGTGTCTCTTATCAAATACTTTGTCAGTATCTTCTAACCAGGATGAATTCTTTGGGTAACTAAAAAATACTCAAGCTTTCACTTCATCATGACAGATTACTAGGTAGAATTTGGTCAGTGAAATCTGAAAAAGTTAGAATATTACATCTTAAAAATAAATGTTGGATATCAATTATCTGTACAACAACCAGATTATTTCAGATTTTACAATATTTTTAAGTTTCTATGAATAAGTATTGAAATTCATTTTGATTTAATAAACTGTTTTTCTATATTATTGTGATAACCCATATCTTATATTATAATAATGGCTATAATGCATCTTGTTTATAGCACTTAGAAAATGTACTGACTCAGAGTAGGTAGCAAAGGCATAATACAAATCCATTTTAAATAAGAAAGTTAGTGAGAATATTGACAAGATAGGTGAGTAAATGAGAGGTAATGTCTAACTAATTCAATCTCTACTCTGTCACCTCAAAATATAAAGTTGTTTATCAAATAAAGTAAAAGGCCTATAAAAATAGTTGTTATAATATATTCATCACTCAAAGAAAACTTCCCAGAACTATAGAGCCTAAAATAACATGAATAAAAAAATGTCTTTTCCCCACAGAAAGATTTCTCAAAACATTGAATTATTCTTACAGAGGAAAAGAAAACAATTAGAAAATGTTAGATTTAAAACACAAAGTCACAAAAGGTTTCCAGAAACAGTAATACAATACCCACAAAAATTTCAAAGTAATTAAAATATCGATCTCCAAACTGAAAACTATATACTCCATAGATCCTTAAAAGTTTTTTAAAAAATTGAATCTACACATTTTAAATATTATAACATGCACTTAACACAAAATTAAAGCATAAAATAAAAATAAAATATTTTATGTTATATTTTATTTTTAAGAATATGTAAATTTTTACTCTATTTTAAAATATCATTAAGGATAATATTTAGTGATTGAGTTTAACATGCTTCTTTCTTTTTTACTTCTAATATTGGCTTATCACTTAGTGATAGAACAATTGTAAATTCTGGGTTTAGTTTATTTTGATAATTAGATTTTATTTAATATCATAAGTAGCAAAAATAGCTTGCAGATATCTACATATTCAAGTACAAGTGCCCCGATTTAATAAATGATGTTACCAAGTTTTTCAATTTGATGTGTCAATTATGGAAAGATTTTTGTTGAAGCTGTTCTTGTTAAAATTAATTTTCCCTGATGTCAATTCTTTGTTTTTGCAAAGTAATAATTTGATATAAATATGCACATACATGCATATGTTTTGTGTATGTATATACACATATACATATATATACAAGTGTATATGTATATATAAATGTGTATATATGTGTACATATATATACATATACACATAACTAAAAATAACTGAAATACCTCATATGGAATGTTTTTAAATGTTTTACAATTGTGATTTTATATGACATTATAGTTTATATTTATTTTTCCTCAATTCTCTAATTCTTTGATCTTTATATAATTTTCCTTTTTTCCCATTTTTGGAGAAAAATAGTTTCTAAAACATGACATATTCTTACAGACTTAGAGATAAAAAAACTAAACTTGACAAATGTGTTTTTCTTTCTTGTGGCCTCTTCATATTAAGTATGCTCACCGCACAATGACAGTGTTTTCATTTACTTAAAGAACTCACTGATTCTAATTTTAGTTTAAACTTAGCAGTCTCTGTAGAAGTACTGTTTGAGCATAAAATCACTAGAAAAAGGAATTGAACAACACATCAATGCACTCATTAAGAGAAAATATCTGGGAGGAGGGGGCGTTGAGCTAAAATGGTGGAGATTAGGAAGGTCTTTGAGCTCTTCCTAGTTTCCCTCATATCAATGCCAGATCAACCCTCTGAACTGATTTTGGAGGGCAGACCCCACAAATATTTGGAGTGTAAAAATTTTCCAGCAGAAGACCTTTGTTAAGAATTTCAGAAAAGGTCTGTTTCAATCAGGCATGAGCACAAATTATTTTACAGATCTAGGAAAAAAAAAAACAATAACAAGGTTCACCTGGAATAATGAAAGTTCAAGAATTTCAAGGGAATTAATGAAAAATGCAAATGAAGGTTAACCTAGCTGTACCAGATCTAAAACTACATCATAAACAATGGTCATCAAAACCATTTGGTATTGGCTAAGAAATAATGTACTCAATCAGTGAAATAAATTAGTTTCACAAGACCCAATAGTCAATCATTATCATAACCTAGTGTTTGATAAACACAAAGACTTCAGCTTCTGAGATTAGAATTCATTATTTGACAAAACTGCTGGGAAAACTGGAAACTAGTATGGAAGAAATTAGGGCTTGACTCTTACCTAGCACCATATACCAAATAAGATATATGAGTTCAAGATTTAGACATAAAGAGTGATATTATAAACAAATTAGAAGAACAAAGGATAGTTTACCTCTCAGATATGTGGAGAAGGAAATAATTTGTGGCCAAAGAAGAACTAGAGATATTATAGAATGCAAAATAGATAATTTTGATTATATTAAGTTAAAATATTTTGTATAAAGAAAATCAATGTAGACAAAATTGGAAG